>JAODUD010000019.1:22150089-22169492 GCA_026784285.1 Stomatorhinus walkeri | reverse complement strand
AGAATCTACTGCGGTCCCTAGACACAAAAGAAAGGGGGAGTTTGTAGGACTAGAGCGACAAAATGACATACACCACAATGACAGGCGTTTCACCCATATCGAAGAGACAACCATTGTGTGTCATCCTTCCCCTCAAAGCAACATGCTTAGCTTCTCATTTTGTAGGTGAGAGTCACTGGGCCCAAAATAATTCATTCACCCCTTTCAGTACGGTTTACAGACTCCAATTATGTTACAAAACAAATCCAAGAATGCCACAAGAGAACTTTAAATTATAGAATACTACCAGGCTTACGGTATCAAAAGCCACACGCCAACAGCAAGAATGCATAACAGCATTACTGGGGAGGACGAAATATAGTTGGGCATGTACTGCATCAGAGGCAACAAGGATTTCACCTAAATTATAATCCACACCAGGATCCCTCCAAGTGGTCAGGCACGGAGACCAAAATATTATATTCACCCTGCAGACCCCAAAAGGAACATACCCACAGACTTCAGAGTGCTGGACATGTGATGACATGCCTTAACATGCCACCAAACAATATAAAGGGAAAAAAAATCAGTAAAAAAAAAAAAAAAGAGGTCAGGATCTCTCTAAACATAGCCTCCACAGCTCTTGTGCTTAACACGAAAACACACGAAAAAAACACACACACACTCTAACGTAACTGCAGTTTGAGGTACGCAGACTGTCGTCAAGGGGGAATGCTCCAGTCCTGTGCAGGTATTACTTGGGCTTACATAGTCCACTCTGAACTAGCAGGCACTTTTTAAAAGTCCCCCCGGGCTCTTTATGCATCAAAAACCGCACATTTCTCGCACTCCATCACATCCATGGACGGCGAAGCGGCTCTACCCCCATCACAGGAAGTCCAGATGGGACACAGAAACTCCTGCCCGTAAAATAGAGCATTAAAAACAGGGCGGCCGCTTGAGTAAACACGAGGCCGACGTGAAGCTCCTCCGTCCAGCATCGCAATTGCAATTTGCCACAAGACTGCTGATGACAACTGCGATCCAGCATACATCACAGATGTTAGATAACATACATACTGCGATGGAGAGTGCACTTTATCTACCCACCTATGCAAAAAAAAAGTGTGATTGCAAAAGGAAGGACTAACTTATCTCCGGTCTAACATCTCGACTAAGTAAACCGACATCTGCTGACTGGAGCCTCCGGCCTATCCGGCAGCACCAGGCAACCCAGTGACCCAGATGGGGTCAGCAAACTCCCAAAGTTACCGGAGACCTTCTCTGTCCCAACGGCGGTCAACAACCCCGAGGAGGAGCTGGCTGTGCCCAGAGCTGGTACGAAAATCGGGGGAAGGAGTTTACTGGCAACCGACCAAAAAATAAAAAAGTGAAAAAAAAAAAAAAAGATGCAGAACGGGGACTGCCTGTTATTAAGGCGACAAAACAACAAGCAGCTGGCACCACGTTACATCGGCGTCACAGTAAACAGCGACAGCCAATCAATAATTATGATTTACAGTCTACTGGCACCCGACACCAATCCATGCGTCCCAGTCACGGCGTGATACCCTTTAATGTGCCATAAATTATGCTGCAAGTGTTAGCTGGTTAGTCGGCTGAAGCGCAGGCCGTGGCGGCCGGTTACACCGGAGCCGCTAGGCTACATGCTACTCTACCTCAGCGCCGGGCTCCATTCCGACGGATTCTCACCAACACACGCCGCGCTTGGTGATATCCCAGGCTTAACCAAAGTGTCTATTTCCTCTAATACGACAGCTTTGGATGCCTGGTTTGCGAACAGACAGCGCACCCTCCAAAAATGTCGAGCCTGGTGGTTTCAAATGGTCGTTATTAAAGCGTAAGAGCGGCACTCGAAACGCGAAACTTTGCTCGTTTAAAACTGACGTTACATCAACAGCTCAGCGTTCGCTGATTGCCTTCGAGCGCAATAGCCCCGCCTATAGAATAACTAGCCAATGGGAAGCTCAGACGGAACACAACCACGTGATTGACGTGGAGAGTAGCAAATAACGCGGACTAAAACAGGAAGTCGTGCGCTTATTTTTTACTGACGTTGGATCATGTAATTTTAATATGAAAAGATCACTGCATCCACTGTACCAGTATAAATAAAAACTGTGGCCAGTAAAAGGAAAGATTAAAACTGCTGAAAATGCACATAAAAAGAATTGGAGATTATCTTTCATCTGTGATTCGATTCTTTTGAGTCTGTTATAAAATATTCATTCACTTTCGACACATACCACTTCAAATAATTTCAAGAAGTTAACCATATTAGGTGTCTGCGAGTTTACAGTGTTTCAGTGTAACATTGAAGTGATATGTCTATGCATTGAGCTGCATTTGATGACATATTGCAGAACAAAAAATTAATTATATTAACGACAGTGACAAGCATCAATATGCTAATGTCACTGCATTCATTGCGGAAAGTGAAGATCCGAAAAGGCTCTTAAGGTGCTAATGGTCTTGCACCCGTAGCTTCCGCGATAGGATCCGGACCCCCGCAATCGTGACAAACGCGTAGAGGCGGTGCTAGAGATATTTCCCCCCATTGAAGACCAATCCAGTCATTTTCCAAATTATCTAGCCCGTCCTAATCGTACTAACTTTTCCCTTTCTTATGGCGCCCCTGCAAACGGGTACAGAAAATGGATGGACACGTGCATGCATGGACAAGAAACTTTGGCTTTGTAGCGAACGTCATCGAAAACAAAAGATCCAACAGTTCAGCAACCAGCTAACTGCAAGTTAAAATGCCTCACTAAAATCTTCAATAGGACTGGGGTGAGTTTCCATAAACCCCTTAGAACTTACAAACAACGTAGCGCTAAGAAAGATTCCGGAAACCCACTCCTGGTCTCTCTAAAAACAAAGATCAGAATAGCTCACAATAAAGCATTTTCTGTGATGGATGCAGATTCGATGAATATGAAGGATAGACAATGGAGACATAATACAGGAAAAGTAATGATACGTTCAGACTGTACTGCTGATTAAGACTTAATACCATGGGTTGCAAGGTAGAGTATTCTTCATTAAAACCAAAACAAGTTTTACCTGAAACCAAAATGACTATAAAGCGATTTTATTTTGGCATATTGTGAGAAGGCCCATTGTAATTTGTAAACAATGATAATGCCTCATGAGTGAGGGAAGGATGGAGCGGGAGATCGACAGGCAGATCAGTGCGGCTTCAGCAGTGATGCAGGCGCTACATCGGTCCGTCGTGGTGAAGGAGGAGCTGAGCCAAAAGGCAAAGCTCTCGAGTTACCAGTCGACCTACATTCCTACCCTCACCTATGATCATGAGCTGTGGGTAGTGACCAAAAGAACAAGGTCGCGAATACAAGCGGCGGAAATGGGTTTCCTTCGCAGGGTGGCTGGGCTCTCCCTTAGAGATGAGGTGAGGAGCTCCGTCTTTCGGGAGGGACTCAGAGCAGAGCCGCTGCTCCTCCGCATTGAGAGAAGCCAGATGAGGTGGCTCGGGTATCTGGTCCGGATGCCTTCTGGACGCCTCCCTGGTGAGGTGTTTCGGGCAAGTCCCACTGGGAGGAGCCCTGAGGAAGACCCAGGACACGCTGGAGTGATCAAGTCTCCCGGCTGGCCTGGAAACACCGCGGGATTCCCCCGGAGGAGCTGGACGAAGGGGCATCAACAACAATTAGCATTAACCATTATAAAGGTTAAACCTAGACAGGGTTTATATGGGTGGCCAGCAGTCCTGATATCACCTCATAATAAAGTGGTGTAATTAACACAGCATACAGCACAAGTAAATACACACCAGGGATAAAACTTATGGGTTTATTTTGTAGGAAACCTTTACATAAAAAAAAGAATTTTAAAAATCTATTCATCATTAGCCTTCATTATAAACACACATACATATACATTTAACATATGATGGACTGCATATCAAAATATTTCAGAGGGGTAACAGTGCTGGTTTTGTCTGGTTCAAGAAAGAGGACAAGTTTAACATTTTAAACAAGCATGAATTATACAATAATTACATATCAATCTGTATTTTTTTTACACTGAATAAAGATCTTACTTTTACGATATTGGTTTTTGATTTGGCAATTGTGCACCCAGAGGTTCTTACAGTATGTATCTATGGCTCAGTTTAAACCATGGAGAGTAATCATCCTTTCATACATCAGAACCACCATGATCTCAGTCCGAGCTTCTGGACCTACTGGAAATCTGAGCAGAGTAATCATCCTTTCATACATCAGAACCACCGTGATCTCAGTCCGAGCTTCTGGACCTACTGGAATCTGAGCAGTGTCCTGGGAAAAAAGGAAAAAACAGACTACAACTTTTTAAATGCTTTTTTTGATAAAATAATGGATTATTCAATGAAAAACATTTTACAAATATTGTGTTATCACATTTTAAACGATACCGGAATTAGTCTACCATACCCTTAGGGGATTGTCGGGTGCCTTTAGCCAAGCAGCCATTACTGCCACAGCTCTGCAGGAATGGCCGTATCATATTACTTAGTGTTTCAGGAAAACATGGACATATTTTCCAAAGTAAGTCAAAAAAACAAAAATTATCAGCAAATGAGGAAAAGTATGGAGGGAAAAAGATCGTTTTACGCTAAACAGTAAATTAGGTAAATTAACATGCTTTTTTTCCAAACTGAGGTCTTCTGAGGTCTCATTTTGTAAGAGATGAGAAATGGACCTTTAGCAATCTCCGGAGGTAAAACATAAGTTTTGATAAAATGACATGAATAATCCTTCAGGGAAAACAGGGAGAGCAGTAACCCATGACAAAAGGATAAGACATGCACCATTAAAAAGACCCACCAAATATTCTAATCCACAGGTCAGTGTAAAAGTGCAAGGGTCAAAAGTCAAATATGGCTGCAGTCTTTGTACAGCTAGAAAAAAACGACAGTGAAATGAAAGTCGGCTTCTCTCAGATTTGGACAAAAACACTGTCCGTGCTGGGATTCACCCAGTCAGCCAGTCCGCCATTTGGCAATTCCAGTACTTCTGAATTTTCACATATCAATTTCAAAAGTCAAAAGGACAGAAAGAGTTCAGTCCCATGAAAAAGTATCATTCTAGACCATACCTCCAGTTGGAAAAAAAAAAAGAACATGCAACTATAAGCGAGTGTTTGTGCAGGAACATGTACTCCGCATTAAATGGGTAACACCTCTCGAACAGCCTTTTCTCTAAATGATCAGATGGCGAGAGAAATGGGTTCAACGTTGGACAAATTCATATTTTCAGTTAATTTCTTAAAGAAGTAAGTTACTAAAGGCTTCTGAAGACTACAAGGTAACATAATACTGGCATGTAAAATGTAAGACTTGACACTTTGAGTTTATTTTGTTTGTTGTGGGGTGAAGACCTTTAGGGCAAAACTGACACCAACTTCACAGCAGTCGATAAAGTTACAGCTCACAATGGATTTTCCAACAATTTGATCACTGGCTGTCGAGCATTTGAACAGAGAGACCTGACTCATAAACCCACACTTAAAAGAGTTCTAACCTTACCATGCAGCTGGGCCACCCAAGGACGTAACATCTGATCTGAACCATTTCAGCTGGGCAGAGTTGTCTTCTCCCTCAGCCATTTTTAAAAAGGTTTTGTAGATGACACACCTCAAATAAGATCCACGGAGCTCATTATCTGATATTTAAAAAGCCATCCGATTCTAACTTGAGACCTGGTTGAGGAAAACAACTTGCCCAGACCACGGCTCAGGTTGCACAGGGAAGGCGGGACTTTATCAAGTAGCGCCTCCCTCTTAAGACCATAGACAAGAGAACTACAGTATATCCAGGATGGCAGGCGGTCAGCGAGTGGTGCCTCTGCGTCCGGGACCCAGAGGCACGGTGACAGCAGCTCACAAGTGACTTTGTCCTCATTATTCTGCATCCCTATATCGGCCTGGTGGTTTGGGTTTGCTACATTCCACTTGACATGATTCAAAGGCAGCAAGCTGAGCTTTATGAAGTGTCACTGGACAGGATGGAGGCAGTTCCAAGGTACACCTGTACATTCTGGCCAGTGATGACATATCTAACTACAGAAGTGAGCAGCCAAACGTGTGTGTGCACATTTGTGCGCACACACCAAAAAAAAAAAAAAAAATCCAGAACACACCAATTTGGATCAGGCAGAAGCTGACCACTGAAGATGATCCTGCCCGAGTCCACAGTGAACCACCCCCACCTTTCGAGGAAACTCCATGCTCCACCTACTGGAGCAGCACAGGACGGCAGCCCTCCCACTTGCGGGGGTCCGTAAGGTGCCCGGTGACTGCAGCCTGGAAGAGGACTTGTCCGGCCATTCCAGCTCAGTTATGACAGAGATCAACAGATCTACGGAGATCAGGTTGGCACTTTTTGAGGCAGCTGACACAAGAAAAAAAACACAATCATCTTCAGTCAAAGAAGACACAGAAGAGCTTTTATGCAATATACTCATCTCAACGTCTAAACCCCGAGTCCGGCCACTACAAAGGCACTGTATCATTTGGCATCTATCAGCATTTACTCAAATAAACCAAATCTCTGCACTCCCTTGCAACCCTAGCCTTACTGGTACAATAATTCACAGAAATCTTCGTTTAACAATCCTTCAGAAACCTTATTTGCTTATTTGACTTCTGTTCATTGGGCCGTTCTAGCGATCATAACCTTAACTAACCCACAAAAAAAACAATAAATAAACAGAAATCAGTCACAGAAACATGGAGAGAACTGGCAGGAGAGAAATGAAGGGTTAGTTCATTGGATATCGCCACACAGTGTAACCGTGTAACCAGGGAAAAGTCTGTGTGTGGAGGGGGTCCAACCCCCCCTTGCGGTGAGCCATCGGGGGGCCGGTCAGTCTGCCAGGAGCCTCAGCCATTGTACTGCTGCTGGTAGCGGCGGTTCAGCTCGCGCAGTTCGCGCTCTCGGACACGTCGCGACTTGTTGGATTTGTTGGAGCGGCTGGAGCGCGTGGACTGCGCCGACTTGGTGCTCTGGCAGCGCGACGACGCCCTCTTGAGGAGATTCTGGGAGATGGAGCGGTGCAGGTTCTTCATGGAGGAAGAGGCGGCCATGCTGACAATCCAAGGGTGCTTGAGGGCCTGGCCGGCCGTCATGCGTTCGCCGGGGTCCACCGTTAGCACGCGTTCGATGAAGTCTTTCGCCAGGTTGGACACGCTCGGCCACGGCTGGAGAAGACGACAGCAATGCGAGTACGAATAAGCAGCTGTTTCAAAATGACAAGACTGTCGCAGTTACAAAGCTCAGTTTTTATGAAGATGATGCACAAATCCAGTGCAGATTCTTAAACATAACTTGAGTGACTGGAGTAAGGTAACATTCACAGAACTACTTATTCACTTCACTGTTAAAGAAAAAAAAATCCACAGCACATAGACGTCATTACACAAAATGAACACCAGAGGGCATTAATGGACAATGCAAAGAAACACGAGTCATAGACGTCTCAAATTACACTTTTTGGGTATTTTCAAAACATGAAGAGAGTTTAAACAATAGCTCACAGCTTATGCCAATGAACATCTCACTAGTATAGAAATGTGTTCCATGTGCATTTTATAAAGTAAATGAAATATATCAGTTTCACCTGCTTGGTCGAAGGTTAACTTTCCAGCGAATTTTCCCACTTTAGTCTCTCTGCATGTTTCATACAAAATCCTACCTAAAACTAGCACCTCACAGTTCTGTTCCATCATTACCAGAATAAGCAATATCCATGGATGGGTGGAGTAAGGCTTGGAAGAAAGGCACTTAATGGCATTAGAACCATCACCTGCCTGAGTCCAGCCACCCCCCGGGGCAGATCGCATCTGGAGCACAAGTAGCATGGAAGCTCCGTGGGCGGGTTAACCGTGCCTGGTGTCACCGCGTGTGACCCAATGAAGTACAGGCAAGAGGTTAGAGTGGCCGGAGGACTGAACTGAAAGCACATGATGATCTAAACGGGCTTGGGCTGGAAGCCTCATTTCTCACAGGACTACTATGGTCCTCACGTCACGCACCCCTCAACGTGAAGAACCCCTCTCTGTCACAAGGGTAGTGACAAGAGCAGAGCACAGGAGCAGGTCCAGGAGCAATGGTTTGAGGCGGTCCACCAGGCAGGACTGAGGAAACAGGCCCAGTCATAGACTGTGTTAGTGCATTTTCAAACACTGCTCAATGAGGAACATCGTTATCCTGTGTGAGAAGCAAACATGGAGCGTGAAGAAACCTGAGTGCACGTTTTGAATTTAGCTGTTGCTAAAGCGGCAGAAAATTGAATGATAGCAGGCAGGTTCCCTTTGGCGTCTCCATGCCCCAGAATGCAGTTTACTAATGGAGCCCCCCCCCCCGGTAAACCCAAACTCCATACCAAAGCTGTGTAAGCAGCCATTAAGCAGCCATTTTTCTTTCCATACAACAGCTGCTGTTGTGGCACAATAAACATTTACATAAAGTGCATCTCTGGAAAGAAAAATAAACTGTAAATGTTCATGGCAATTAAAAAGCATTGCCACAAGTATAATCATTCCAGGAGCAAAAACACACTTCATAATACTTAATAATGCTCTTCATAATTACAGAAAAATATTCAAAAATTCTATGTAAATCAAAGAGAATTCTCTTCATGTAAGTGCCATTAAGAAAAAACACATCATGCAACTACTGACAAGTACAAGGTCAGAGAAAAATATTACAGGAAATATGACTGAAAGCTGCAGGATTAACAAAATACATTCAGATGGGGGGATAATGAAAAAAACACAAATCCGCACAGATATGTTGGTTGCAACGTAAAACAGAAGCTGCAGACTCAGCTGAAGGCAGAGAAACGTCGACAAAACCTGCGGGACACAGGTGCGCGCACAGAAAGCCTGCGGGACACAGGTGCGCGCACAGAAAGCCTGCGGGACACAGGTGCGCGCACAGAAAGCCTGCGGGACACAGGTGCGCGCACAGAAAGCCTGCGGGACAACGTGTGGCATGACGTGCACCCTTTTCACATCAGATCCCATTAAGCTCAGGGGTGGCCAATCTTATCCGCAAAGGGCCGGTGTGTGCGGGTTTAATTAGAGTACTAATTAGAGTACTGATTGGCTGCTTTTGTTTGTTTGTTTAGGACTGTAAACAATTACTTTGGTAATCGATTAATCATGTGATCAGGAGATGGACTAATCGAATAGCTGGGCCAAAACACAAGGTTTAAAGAAAAGCACAAATGCTTTATTAAAATTTTTTTCAAGTCACAGCCGTAATAAAAACATCACACGGTGAATAGAATCACTACTTATGGTGACAAAGAGGCTCCGCTATATTTAGCGTGCTAACGATTGTCCTTTATACCATAGTATACGGAATTTTGAAGGTATTTTCAAAAGCAGTGCTATTCCAGCATTTTGAGATCCAAGTAGGATGGGGGGAGGGATGCCAGATAATTTTGGTATGATATAACACGATATTATCATAATAACATAACATGATATTACAATACAACCCAAGCCTGGTAACAACTTTAAAACTATTCATAAGTTTACCCACTTAACTACACTGATTATATTTGTGTTTATTGCAATACATCTGCCTGATGCCGGTCCGGTGAAATATCGCTGTATACTTTCGTGAACCATGACTGTCTGCATCCACGGACAAACGTACACAAGAGGGCGCACAGCCAACAGTGCTGTGACGGCATGTGGAAAAGTGAAGCATGAACCAGGCCTAACATGCCAGCGTTAACGGTACTAGGTTGTGATGTCGTTACACTCAATTTATGCAGCAAACCAGAAAAACGCAACCAGGCTGATGACAAAATTCGGCGCCAACTATTTCTATCAACATTTTCGATTAGACGATTAGACCCTATGCTAATACTATTACAGTAACATCCATATACAATGTTAACTTTACACCATATTGCACATTGTGCAAAAATCAGACCTACACAGCCTGGCCGTCGGCTAATTTACAGACATTTGCAAGATGTAGCATAATTTTTTTAATAATTGTACACTGGAGTTTCCTTCTCCAAAGGTGTGGAGAAGGAATCCAAATCTCCCCCATCTCTACACAGATTGTGTCACACACTGTACCTCGTTGAAGCCAGATCCCCCCCACTGCCTCCACCCCCTACACTACTCTTAGTGAAGCGCTGACACCTCCCCCGCTGACCACTGATACAGTGTGGGGGGTGGAGGCAGTGGGGGGTCTGAACAAGTGCGCAGTTTGCTGTTTCTGTAGCAGTTTTTGAACCCTTACTGTTCTGAGCAGACTGCTGCTTCCCACGACTTTGACTTGGTAATGCGGTTTCCTCAAAACTGCAGCCAGCCTGCAGAAAGAACACCCCAAGAAAAACAGAAACAGCGCAGAAAAGGTCGGACCACCTCGCTGCACGTGTTCCCTGCTCAGCAGACGATTTCCATTATGCAGACACGGCTGACCGTCTCGAGCCCGAAGGATAACCTTTCAAACGACGAGGCACGAAAACCTGCGGCTGCCAATCCAATCGCAGACAGAGAAAGACATTCCCGAAAATCATCGTGGTTACCATGCTGAAGGGTCCAAGAACGTTGACCCTGATCCCGGAACCAAAGTTTGAAGGGTGATCTGGAAATATTGACATTAGCAGCAGAACACACAGACCATTTTCAGATCAGCGTGATTCTCTCGGATCCACATGGAAGACGCTCGTCTGAATGGTAAGGGATGCACAAAGTCAGAACAGTGAAAGCAGCAGAATTATACATTTCCCATGTTCCACACGACCTCCCACTGCGAATGATCACTGAAAATACAGACACATGCATTCCAAACAGAGCACCGCTGACGTCACAACAACCGAGAGAATAAGCGAACATCAAGCTTTCAAATCGGACAAATGCAAACGAGACCCTTATTCTTCCCAAGGAAGGGGGTGGGAAAAGAGAAACTAGAAACATCTGCTTTCCTGTAGACTCGAGCGGCGGTGGGGGTGAGGGGGGGAAATGTGAGCCATTTTCTGAAATAATGCTAATGAGATGAAGGGAGCCATGAGGGGAGAGACAACCCTACCTCTCCTGAGAAGCTGTACTTCCCCTTCAGGATCTGCCGGTAGAGTCGGGTCCGATTCTCATCCTCAAAAGGCATGGTACCACTCAGCAGTATGTAGGAGATGACCCCCAGCGCCCACATGTCCACAGCATTGGTGTAGGGTTTGCGCACCAGGATCTCGGGGGCGATGTACTCTGGCGTGCCACACGTCGTCTTCATCAGACATTCGTCGCCCCCCTTCTTGCGGGTGCTGGCCAGCCCGAAGTCGGTGATCATGATCTTGGAGTCGGCACCCGGGTGATAATACAGCAGATTCTCGGGCTTGAGGTCACGGTGTGTGATGCCCAGCGTGTGCAGATACTTGACACCATCTAGCACCATCTGCAGGACACGGGTGGCATCGCGTTCCGTGAAGGAGCCCTTGGCGATTATGCGGTCGAAGAGCTCCCCGCCGGTCGCCAGCTCCATGACCATGTAGACGCGCTCGGCCGTCTCAAACACTTCCATCAGCTGGATGATGTTGGTGTGCCGCACGCGTCGCAGCACGCTCAGCTCCGACTCGCACACCTCGCGGCCCTCGCGATACCGCGTCTCTATCATCTTGATGGCGTATGGCTGTCTCGTGCTCTTGTGCTCGACGCGCACCACCCGGCTGAAGCTTCCACGTCCGATCAGGGCCTTGATGTCATACTTAGCTGTCACCCGGGGATCAAATTTGGCCCGGTACTTGGCCACCTTGCTGCGCCGTGAGTCCGCGGAGTCCGCGGCGCCCCCTGGAAGTGGCGGAGGGGGGGCTTGTGCCACCGGGGAGGGCGAGCCCATTTTCTCTGTGCCCGCCTTGCTCCCACTGCCGTCGTCCCGGATGAAGTGCTTGTAGACGTCTCTCTGGTGCCCTGTGTAGGGCTCCACGCTCTTCACCAGGTCCAGCAGAACTTCTGTGGGCGGCTCTGGAAGAACCTTGCTCGTCCCACAGCCCATCATGTCACGGTCCCGCCTGTCTGGCCCAGCAGAGCATTCTCATGGCCCACGCATGAGGCCCCCAGTCACTGATCCCACTTGCCAGGATTCCTCCCTGACCCAAGCAAATCCGTTGCAACTTCCAAGGTGGAGTGAGAGGGTGTGAACGTGTGAAAAACCTGAGGACGAAAACATAACGGTAAGGGCTCCATGTAACCCAGGCGAACACGGGCTTCTTCGGCATTTCAGCATAACCCCATGTGTAGATTTCTGAACTTTAAATGGCATGCGCAATAGCCAAGAAACGGCTACTCACGCAATCAATCTGAAATATTTTTAAAAACTTAGCGGTCCCAAAATTTGCTTAACCACGTCAAAGGGAAACTGATTCGTTGAAAAGGAATCATATACAGCAGTATCCTGCACATCGGGACAGTTAAACTACACTGCCACACCTAACCCACCCTGATATCGACCAATTTAACTGAGTTGCATGGACCGAATCTCTCCGATCCACAACCAGCATCTTGGGGGTTCAGACTACAACTTAATTATAGTTAATTATGCATTAAAGTGCGGTATAAAGCATTTGAAACTACTCCATATTATAAAAACACATAAATCGACCGCCCTGTTAACTATACCCCCAACAGCAGACCACACGTAGCTCGCTAAGAAACGTGTAGCTTATATTAAATCGAGACCGCAATACCATTTAAAATCCAGAGTTCATAATCGAAGAGTATAAAATACTGTGACAGCAGGACAAGCTGCATCCACTCGCAGCTCCAAAACAATGTGTCGACGTTGCGTGTGAAGCGTAAAGCGCCACAAACTCATCGCAGCACTTTGCCGACGCACAACAGCAGCAGGCCGAGCGGCGGCCGCGTAGCTGCAGCTTAACCCGCACTTTGTCACCTCCGCGGCTCCCCAAGGCATAAATACATATAGGAGAGAGCTGATTATTAACAGCCAGCAAAAGGAAAAAGTTTACATGGTCATTTATACCGCAAAACATCACTGAAAACGGTGTTACAAAGCTTTAGCAGTTCGAGTTCTAAAGAGTTAGCTACGGTGATAAAATGTAAATGTAAAAACTTTCACCTTCCTCGGGAGTTACTGGGACGTTACATGCGGCGCAGGCAATAACAAAGCGGACTCCGAGCAGCCAGCCTCCTCACCCCACATTCAGCTGTTCTCTCCATTTTTTCCTTTTTTCCTGTCTTTCTTTGCTAAGCTCGGTCCAGTTAACTCGCCAGTCCTCGTCTCTTCGTCCGCTCCTTCCACTCCCAGAATAACGCGAGTCCACCAGACCACCACGGCTGCTCTCCGACTGGGGAAGCGGGATTCCCACTTTTCACGTTACCGTCACCGGGCACGAAAGCTAGCAGACGGCGCTCTCCGCGAAGCCACCACGGCCCACCTACTTTCTGCGGGGATTTTCTAAGGCGTCCTCGGCTTTTTTTTTTTTCCTTCTCCAGAAACATATCCACGACTAGCCGCCGTGACGTCACTTCCTGGATTCCAAGTGACGCTCCTTACCAACCAATCCGGTCCGGTTGTCATGTCAGCTCCAGTGGGGGTGAATGGGGGGGGGGTTTACAGCAAGTGCGACAACCCCCGCTAGAGTCAAAATGGCGTAAGTATAACCGTGATTTTTGATAACCACATCGGGAGAGCGCTTGGAAGATTTTTCTGAAGAACATGCACATATATCCTGTGAGAATCTTAGCTGATGTTTTTCGGTAGGCCGAATGGGCTTCGAGGGTTTGCAAAAATGTAACTATTACTACATGCAACCTCTAGGGGGCACTCATTACTTGAGTGATGGGATATCCGCTGGGAGCTTGCGATCATTGTGCACTTTATATTTTAACCTTATGTGTGTTTAATACGCATCCATAATATTCCAGGCATTTTCTTGATCGATATAAATATTTTGCAGTGACATTTTCTTAATTGATATAAATATTTTATTTCTTTCCCCAGAAACAAGCTATTGAGATTCCAACTTCTTTTCAAGTTAACTCACGATATATTTTAATTTAATAAACATTAAACGAAATTTTGAATATTCAGGGAATCAAACAGCTAGAACAAAGACCATCCGAACAATAAACGCTGGATAACGAATACTGGGGGAGGATAAATAAAAACATAAACATTAAAATAACACAGAACAGTACACACAAATACACAACAACAATGACATAGTGCAAATAAACCGTGGCTTGGCAGCGCAAATAGAGTGTAGTCTGCAAATAAAAACAAAAACATTTCCTTAAAAAATCCTCACTGAATAAACACATGAAAGACAACAAGGGTATTAAGACTTAAATTGCAAAGCAGAACTGATTGCAGAATTCAACTTTAATAGAGATCGTAAGAGATAACTTATGACATGACCTCAGCGAGCGTAGCCTTCATTAAAATGCATAATTGGCGTGTAGAGCGGTCATTTCCTCTCTTTATTGCCACGTCTCACGTGACGTGCGACACCATCGCTTCATGGACGCCCGTGTGCCAGTGGAGGGAGGTCATGGAGAGCTGTCTTCCTTGAGTACGAATTACTTTGGGTAATTTCAGAGTGGACCCTGAACCCTCACATAGCTTTTTAACAACAGGTGCTGTGTCAGTCAGGCAGGTGGTGTGCGGACACTCATTTGCTCTCCTCCTGCCCCAAGGGGGCACGATTTCCCACTTCAGTACCCTGGTGCAGTTCCATTTAATAACATCTAATCCCAGAATCTCATCTCTCAAGACGTTAATGTGCGACCGAATCCGTTGCCAAGTCCTTCCTTCTTCCTACCCCTGTGCCAGATGTTGGGAATAATGGTGTCACGTGCCAGCATTATAAATATATTTTTCTTTTTATGTCTGTCCATTATGTTTGCGTTTCTTTTTACGATTTTCAAGTAATATTTTTTTCCATAGTTTTCTGTGCAGAACCATAACGATACCAATCCAGGGTGTTTGGACTGTTCTGCCGGTACCGCTACATGGCTGAAAACACCGAAGATATGGAGATCTGTGAGGTTATGTATACGTATGTTCGTATGCGTTTGCTGCTCTCTATGTGACGAACAACACGCATTAATTAAAGAGGGGAAAGTCCCTCAAATCAGTGTATTCAAAGGAAGTGGCTTTCTGGTGTCATGAACAAAAGGCAAGCAAAGTGCTGCCAGTCTCAGAACATGTTGCCGTTATGTTCTATATGTCCTCCAATCTACACGGGAAGTCAAATGGAGGCATATACCATTTACACACCCTGGGCCCTGTCAGTATTTATCTGATTGCAGCATCAACACAGGCTAAGTATATTCCCAGATGTCTTCTGTCCTTGGATGTGACCGAGTTGTTAAATCCATTTTGTGGTATTTACCATAAAACTGAATCCAGTGACCCCACCTCCTTCCAGTTTCCTGGAGTCTCAGTTCATCACAGACCTTTGCAAGGGCAGATGTCAGGAAACCTCCATAAGTTCCATAAACTGCAACATTCAAGAAGACCCAGTCAAATGCAATCAGGACTGGAGGCTATAAATATTACCGACACCTACGATGGTGATAAAATTAGTATCTGTCAGGACTTCTTTTTTGTTGTGCGCTAATACGTGGTGTTTGGCTCAGTGGGAGAGGATGCTGTGCCTATGGTTGGAAGATTGCTGATTCAAATCCCTGGGAAAATGGGACTCATATCAGTGTTGAATAGCACCCTAACCCCCCCTCCGGGTAAATGGGACATAACATTATGGGGTAAATTGTGGGGACCAAATGTGTGTTACTTTGGATAAAAGCTAAATGCCGCGTGGATATGGGTGTGATGATGTTGCAGGCAAGGAGGACTGATCTCTAAGCTATAAATAACAACGGCTATTTTTTTATTTACTAAAAGAATTCTTAAAGCTTTAAAAAGCAACAGTATATGGGTATCTGCTAAATAAATAATGTCAATGTAATTAGATACAGCAGGATGAAAAACGAGATCAAAGTCTTTCCCACAAGAAACACCTCATTAAGTCCTCATTTGACCTTAGTCACGTGTGTTGAATTTTAACCAAAACATCTGATCAGAAACAAGTGACTTATGCACAAACTGTTTCCTCCCAATTAAATGAAGTCAGCACTGCAAGACGTGGCAAGAGGCCTGTGTTTCCTTTCGCATTCAGACACGTTAAATGTGATCATGTGGTCAATTCAAATGACCAATCCCATTCACAGTTTCCACTGAATGGAATTATAGGACAGACCCCCTCCCCCACCCACCGACAGCCACACACACACACACACACAATCTCCCATGGATTTAATCTAACACTAGTTTGGCCAGTGGCCTGTTTATTACGAGTGGGCAGATACCCAACCATTTGACAATATAGATAGGAACAAATCCAACTCACACTGCTACTCTGCTACTCTCTATCCACAGACAGGCCCCAAAAGTGTAATGTTTGAGAGAGATAGAGGGATTGTGAGCTAACACAAAGAAAGACAGAGAGACATTCAGAGAATCAGCAGTCTTATGACTCAAGCCTCTCATTTCATAGGAGTCAGCACAGAGAGGCCCTATCCTGTGTTCCTGGTGAACCCATTACAGGGTTGCAATAATTCAGCCCATTGCATGCCTGATATTCATGTATATGCATTATGCATTCCAGCTGAGCAGCATGGAGGCGGACAGCAGAGTGTGGGATTGCTGTCTGAGAGAATAGGGCCTGTCTGCATGGACGGGCTGATTGGGGTCTGCTGATCATTAACGTCTGGCCGAGTTGCTGCATGACTGGAAATTGGAACTGGGAGAAAGGTCAAAGTGCAAACCTCCGTGTGAGCCTGCAATGAATCCGAGGGGTCGAGCCAGTTGCAAGTTCCGATCCCAGAAGGAAAATTGCTGTGGCAAATATTCATATTTGCACAAAATATGTAAATATGTGTGTGGTGGTTTGGTAGCAGGCGCAGAGTTTGGAGCACAGAGTTTGGAGCGCAGAGTTTGGAGCACAGAGTTTGGAGCGCAGAGTGCCACCAGCGCTGTGCATGCAGGTCACCTGAAGCGGTCTGTGTGGAACGACCTCCTGCTGTGTCCTGGCTTTCCACCGCAGTGTCTCCTAACAGCCCACAGCGGGCAAGTGTGTGTCCTGCAGAGACGCATTAACATGCTCAGAGGCCCCTGGGCTATTTGATTTGTGGTAACGGTAGTAAAAGTTGTTTACCAAGGGGGGTGGGGGTAACTTTTTTACGGAATGTTAGTTGAAGCCCCTTTTAAGCAGAGGCCTCTGTGCTTCTGCCTGGATAAGCCCATGTATTACAGTATCCTGCAATGAATTGCCATCCCATCCCGGGTATTCCCATATCCCGGGTATTCCCCTGTCTCATACCCTGTCACCTTCCCTCTTAACAGTGGCAGTGGCAGTCTTAGCGATGGTGACCTTAGCAGTGGTGGTCTTTGCAGTGGTAAACATAGCAGTGGTAATCTTTTAAGTGGTGATTTTAGCAGTGGTGATCTTTACAGTGGTGATTTTAGCAGTGGTGATCTTTGCAGTGGTGATTTTAGCAGTAGTGATCTTTGCAGTGGTGATTTTAGCAGTGGTGATCTTTGCAGTGGTGATTTTAGCAATGGTGATCTTTGCAGTGGTGATTTTAGCAGTGGTGATCTTGCAGAATTCTCTGCTTTCTCCTTCTTGTTCCTCACTGCACCTCCTCTTTTTGTTCTCATTTTCCACGTGTAAGAAGGTCACAACTATTCGCACAATAATTTCTATTCTGGCTGCTCTGTATAGTGTTCTAACAATAGAGAAGTGAAAAAACAGCAGTAAACTGCTCAAGCAAGTGTTTTTCTCACTCATTTATTATTTTGGTGTTGATTGTGAATGCAGGCAGGTAGCACTGGGACAGAGGACATCACACAGCTGGGAGAGGAAATAGGCTGTTTGAGGTGTGATGTCTTTGGCTCTACACCGCCCCCCCCCCCCCCCCCAAACCAGACATGTTGTTGCTGCTCCTGTCTCCTGCCACCTGCTTTATTATGGGATGGATGTGATAGGTGAAGCTTCCTTTCAAGAACTTTGTCAGCCCAAGAACTGATGTCTTTCAGTGAGGTGCACAGCTACAGAATTACAAAATTCCGTAATTATGTTGCTCACTGCGAGATTATAGTATATAACATTGTGTAAATTGCCAGCGTAAATGATTCATATTTGCTAAGGATGTGTATTTTTGACGATGGGTTTTTAACAGGAACATATGCTGTCCTTTTCTGCATGGAAGCCTGTGCTGTATGTCACGGAACACAGGTAAATGCTCAGATAAACAGGAAGCCTGTGCTGTATGTCACGGAACACAGGTAAATGCTCAGATAAACAGGCCAAGTGTCTTGTCAAGTTCTTAGCATCTTTCTCTCTCTCTCCTTCCTCTGCTCACCCCATTTAATGCATCATCCCTTCATCTCACATTCCAGATGCACTGCGACCGCCTCAGCCCAGAGCTGCCTTTAATAATAGGAGCTGAACAGAAACATGATTTCCACAGGGACCCTTTTGTGGGGCCACGACTCGCTCTCATGGGAATTTGATTATAACGACCAGGGAAAATTCATCACATCTTTATGACCCCTCCCTCTGACAAACTCACACGCCCCCGCCATCAACCACCCCCACCACTTCCCCAATCATCATCATCGGCAGAAGCCACAGGACGCGTAAATAGCCCCCCCGAGATTTTATGATGGCCACCAAAGTGATGGACGCTGCATCACTTCCAACTATAAAGTGACAGATTTCTGCGCCATAATGGCTTTTTTTTTAGGACTTGATTTTACTGTGGAATTAAGTGTTCAGGTAATAAGGTAAAATTTGCCTGGCGTGACATTCAGTAAAAGCCCCCAAACAAGAGATAGTTTGGGCCCAAATCCTCACACACTATAGACCAACCATCACGCCAGTCAGCCTGCTGGCTGAGATTCAGACTGCACTTAAGGCCAGTCCACTGGATCACCATGATCCGTTGAATTAGAGGGATTTTCACTTTCTCTGTAGGAATATTCTCGAATGTTTGTGGAACAGTTGTCCTTGAAACGCACAAGTATGTAAGCTTGGAAAAGAGACCAGCAAGGAGGACTCTGGTCCTTTGTCCTGCCTCAGCGAGGAGGGGGCTGGATAATGCAAGAATTCTGGGAAGAATGACAGTCTTTTATGTTATTTGTTAATAGGAAATAGCAAAACAAACCTGAATCCATTCCCATAGATAATGACTTCTAGGACAGTGGATCGGAAACAAAGGTACATGGGGGGGCCCTTTAAAGGTACACAAAGGTGTCAGTCATAGCAATGGTACTCAGCAATGGTTGGGGGGGGGGGGGGGGGGGGGGGGGGGGGGGGGGGGGGGGGGGGGGGGGGGGGGGGGGGGGGGGGGGGGGG
>JAODUD010000019.1:22137240-22149945 GCA_026784285.1 Stomatorhinus walkeri | reverse complement strand
CCCACCCCCCCCCCCCCCCAGTGATTGATGGATGGATGGATGGATGTAAATAGAGAGACATTGAATCTCTTTACTGGTATAAATTCTTAGAAATGGATTTTGCACATCTCATGCACAAATTGCCTGAATTTAGGTGCCTGACAAAGAATGCATTTCTACAAAAAAACTGACTCAGCTTGTGACATTACATCTATAAAGCCAATAATGGCAGAGAGCCAAGGAAGGATAAAATGATGCATTACTGTCAATATGTTAGTGACCAGGGAGACACAAGTCAAAAATGTATTCGTATTGGAAAAGGTTTAGGTTTTGCTGACATTTGGCAAAAGAAATTTTTCTTATGTAGAATCTAGCTTGCTTTGATCAAGATGAATATGAAATATTTGTGTTTGCTCTTATTGTTATGTGTGATTAATTAAACCCCTGAAGTCTCATATATCTTCCTGCTTTAATGGCCAAATAGCGCTGGCTGCAGTGATCAGTGGTGATCAGGACAAACAGAGTTTCCCTTTAGACTGTCTGCTGCAGCAGGGAGAGAAGGCTTAGAGGCAAACAGGAAAACTACATCTTAGGTGTGTGCGTTTGAAGGGCTTATGAGGAAAGAGGAGATTCCTCTACACACGCTGTCTATTGTCGCTTCTGTATGCATGAGATAGCAGCAGCCATGTCACCTCTGAGGGAATCGCTTTCACTATCCTCATGCGAGGAACACAGAGACATCCTAAAGTCCAGAATATCTGCGTGACGCAATGACAGCAGCCACAAATATATACGCCACTGCAAGGGGCAAGATGCAAAACGCGTGACAGGACATAAATATTCTGCTCTTAGCAGGTCAGCAACTCTTCTCATTTGGGGGATTAAGATCCTTGCACACGCAGATGCCTCACACACACACACACACACACACACATAGGGGTGCTAAGGTGTTACACCTGCCTGTTTTATAGGCAAAGTGTTCCATGCACTAGTGATGGGAAAGATGTAGCCTTGAACCCCAGTGGATCACCATGTGGGATCACTGGCTGACTGGTTTAACCCACCTCGTGGCAGAAAGGCCTCGGGGGCGTCCCGGTTAAAGGAGCATACTAATGGGTAATGATCCAACTAGTCCCAGCAGTGACCATCTGCAGAATCACAGAATGCCATTTGGTTTCAGTTTAAGGTTGGCAACATGGCTTAGTGCACTTTGCACTCGTTGCTCTGCAGCAGGGGTGTATACAGGAAGCGGGACACTGGCCCCAGCTGATTGGCCCACAGAGTGCATCTCTACTGTCACTCACCAATTTGAAACATATTATTGGCTAATGCCAAGATTGCCATCTCTCTATGAATTATGAGCCCGTCTTAAGCCATTCCCACCAAGAATCTCCCCACTCTTCAGCGGTACCAACATAGCGCCTGGCATCTCAAGGTCTGTGGATGGGATCAGACGGCATTCTTCTCCCAGTGTATGTCACTCGAGGGCTGCGGGTTTTAGAGTAAGAGTAAATGGTGGTCAACAGTTATTACCTCCATAAGTTGGCGTGGGTGTCGTGGGGCGGGGGAAGAGGCCTATGAGAAATGGGAGCCGCTAACCATTAACCATTTTGCGCTGGCAGAAATTACGAAAATCAGCGATGAACTCTCCCTTCATGGATTTGAAATCTCATTGTTCTCATCACAGCACAAAGCTTAAACAGAACTCCAGTCCAATTCTATCAAATTTCATTTATAAATTATAGTAACCATAGAAACATAAAGGCATTCTTCATTTTGTTTTTCCAGTAGGAGTTCAGAGACGGATGTCATGGGTGGTGCCTTTACGCGCTGCGTTTCCATGCCAACCCTGAACTGTCCCCAAATGTGCTCATGCTGCTGTCGCGTGTCCCCATGCTGTTCCCAGTCCCCACTACCCACCTAATTTCCTCTATGGTAATAAACACACTGCTTTGTCTCGAAAACAATTCACCTTTGTTGGGCATATAACGAACGAAGAAAAGCCCAAAGCTCATCTCATCTTACTCCATACTTTTATCTTACTCCATACTTTCATTTTACTCCATACTTCTTTCATTTTACTCCATACTTTCATTTTACTCCATACTTTCATTTTACTCCATACTTCTTTCATTTTACTCCATACTTTCATTTTACGAGCTGCTGAAATAAGCAAATCATGGTGGTTAACCGGATTCAGGTTCTCGGGGCAGAGTTATTAGCCAGCCAACGTGTGCTCATTTAGCCCTAAGCTAGAGCGAAATCCTGATTTCCTGGGTGATGAATCTCCTCTTTGAATGCTTTGAGGACACGCGCCAAGATCAGCTTTATTACCTGTGTTCTTAAAGTCGTCCACAATGTGACCCTCGTTATCCAACACGCTTTAATGGCGAGTTTGGAACATGCGCATGCCTGATCTTTTCAGGTGCAAGCTCTTAAATCCGAGAGTGTAGCCCTGGTAAAGAGTTCATTCTAAAATCCATACGTTAAATTCCACTGTGCCAAACTGTATGATGACTAGTGACATTAATCCTGCCTTGAAATTGCATCAGGAAATACATCCATCCAGGTCAAATGCTATAAACCACAGTCACACGGTGCATGTTATATGTTGTTATTCTGTGATGTTAAATTGACCCCTCTGACCCAGAATACTACAAATCATTAAAGAAATGTTGTGGCATTCTTCATTTATATAACCATCTTCATTTATGAAGTAAACATGAACATGGTGGGTAATTGGGTGAATAACTGTGTTTTTTTATATTCAGGGTCCCACTATTAGCTTGTTTTCAAGTGTATATATAGTGTTGAATAGAATAGAATAGAATAGAATGCTAGGCCAGTGTTTTTTTTTGGTACAGCTCATTGCATCAAGTGACAATAGCAAACAGGATATGACAACAGGCCATAAATAGTACATTATATAGCATAAATACAACACAACGTATACAGCGTATGGCAAATGCACCACTGCAGGGCATCAGGAGAAAGCGTGAAATGAAAAAATCCTCATACGCTGTACACTGCAAACTTGTAAATGATAATAGATGAAATGTACAAAAATAAAACAGCTTTGAATGAACATTGAATATGAAATAAAATGCAAAATTGATGCATAACAGTGCAAATGAAATTTAGTGCACTTCAAAAGGTGGTAGAGTGCATTACGAATACCTGAAAATAGGGTGGTACATTAATTGTTGAGTGGCATTGTGGCATTGGATAAGAGGCGATTCTTCAATCGTGAGGTGGCACGAGTGATCTGAATGGAGTACTGTAGAGAAGCTGCTGGAATAAGGTATGTGCAGGGTGTGACAGATCCACAATCATCCTATTAGCACGTTTAGCGGTATGCTGGATGTAACGGGTTTCAGCTGCAAACTACCAGGTACCTAGAGACCTTTGTTGTACTATAATACAGTCCTTTCAGTGCTAGGGTGTCAGAACATGTCCAGGTTCTCTCTGTGATGGCTGTGAAGAATCCAGCAACTACCCCTTCAGTTGTCTGAGGAAATGCAGACTCTGATGAGCCATGGTGGTGAATTGGTCTGTTAACATGCCATTTGAGGGATATGCAGATGTTCTGTATGCATTATGTTAGAGGTCACTGTTAGCAGCAAGAGACTGTGCTTCATTGTTTAAGCGAAAGTAGCCGAATGATGCTGGTGTCAATTTTATCTTCAAGGGTTATAGTGGTGCTGATCTATGATGTGAATTTACTTGTGAACCAGGAGGGGCGACGCAGTACATAACCTTGCTAGTTGATTCTGCTCTCCTTGGTTAATTGCAATAAACCTGCAGTTATAGTAGCAAGAGTAATTCCAAAGAAGACCTGAGGCATTATTAAAATATTTGAAAATGATTATTTTCAGAGTCTGTTCTTTCAAGTCTTCAGGCCCCAAACGCTTTTCTTTTGCACATTGGTCGGCCTTGTCACAAATGCCAATGAGTCGCTCACGTATTCAGGGGAGCCTCCCATTCAGTTGGTTCCCTGCCTGTCTTCCTGTTTCCACCTAATAGCATCATTGGCTGAATTCATTTTCTGTCCCTGAACCAGTGTGCATCTGAACCAGTGTTCATCTGAACCAATGTTAATCTGAACCAGTGTTCATCTGAACCAGTGTTCATCTGAACCAATGTTAATCTGAACCAGTGTTCATCTGAACCAGTGTTCATCACGATTTGCTGACCTCAGTTTCCTGAGGCCTTTGTCACTGGCAGCATTAGCATCTTAGCACCCGAGCTAAAGCAGTGTACGCTCCTCTAGCAGTGGATCAGACTTTGGTGAAACTTTTCTCCTGTCCAAGTTGCCTTCAGGACACAGCAACATCCATCTTCTTCCCATTTATCTTGAGCATGGACACAGAGGAGCCTGTTAATGCAGGTCACATGCACACATACTGGGCTACTGAGAGATGCAAATTAGCTGAATTGTAGGTCTTAAGACTGCTGAAGGTAAACCATGCAACACAGACAGAAGATATAAACTCCACACCCAGAGCAGAGGCTGGACCTGAACCTCTGGCCATAGAAATATAGAGCATCAGTGCTGCCCACTGAATCACCCAATGTCTGATCTCATAACACGATTTCCTCCATTTCATAATCTTTGACTTCCAATTAATTTTTAGGGAGTCACAAGCCACCCAGTTCATAACAAAGCACTTTCATTTATTTAGCAGAGATTTATCTAAAGCAACATGCATCTGTGGGATAACAGGGTTAGACTGTCCCTAGAGCATTTGAGCTCTTGTTCAGGGGCCTGACAGTAAATCACTTTGCTGACCCTGATATATGAACCAGTAACCTTCTAAACACAAGCACAAAGTTGTAACCCAATGAGCCACACTCCAGCGTGCTTCCCAATGGCCCGCAGTAGCCATCGGAGGAGACAGGGCCCCCGGATCCACTTCAAGTCTGGCAGGGAACATCTGCGGAGGCCCGAGGAGGTGGGACCGTGGCGGATAAAGACGCCTGCGCTGTCCTGTAATCATTCAGACAGCATCAGGATTGAAGTCTTTGCACAGCAGAATAGAGGAGGGGAGTCAGGCCAGGCGGAGCTCGATTTACATTTATCAAATATGGAAAACAGCATTCCCGTGGTGTGCTGGAATAATAAACCAACAAAACTTGAATGCACCACAAGTCTACCTCCATGAAAGTCTGGCCCACTGAACGGGTGACCGTCATCACTGTGTATGTAACCTGGCAACCGCAAAGGTTACTGTAGCTTCAGCGTCCGGGTGAGTGTGCATGTGTGTGTTACACGCTATGTGTGTCATGTGATACACAAGTACAGGAAAATAAACACAGAGAGCCGGGCAGGAGGTAATTCCCATTCTTCCAGTCGACTATTTACTGGAGCTGCTATCAGACATGAAATATTAACATTGAAAGGAGTGTGGAAGCTGAGAAATAATGATGTAATCCGAAGCGGTCGTGAAATAACAGGCAGGATCCTGAAATCCATGCCTTACAGCGGAGCCTAAAGGCACATCTCGCACGCGAATGGCGGCGTCCTCTCCGAGCACAAGCTCATTACCCAAACCTGATTATTTTAATGCCATTATAATATTTCCAGTCTTTCCAATAATCAGATAATGTGTTTACTTCTGAAATGCTTCTTTCGCATGCACGTGAACTTGTATTTTCATTTTAAAGTTATTCCCTCCTTTATGCCAAATGGCTGGGATCCCTGTCTGCAATCGAGAGTCCATCTACGTGGTGTCAAGTCAATCCCGATTCATAATTTTTCAGACAAAACAGATTTCAGCAGAAGCTTATGAGGCGTGGTAATCTTCTATCCTTCTGTCTTAAGGTATACAGCATTAATCATGTAATCAGTTCTTCATATTGTACTTGGTAATATCTATACCGCTATTGTTCTATGGTAATAATAACATAATCGTGGCTGAACGATAATTCATCCCTTTATTTTTAATAACACATCCTTCAGAGTCAGTGATGTTGCACCCGTTCTGGAATGCTCTCCGTGAGAAGATTGCACATCCACCACAGAAAAACACACAATAACAAAATTATTGGACATTGTCTGCTTCATTAATATGCTAACAATAATTGACATAAATGACGGATTCACAACCTCATTTTCTGCAGTTACTTAAATATCTCGTGGCTGAGATGTACCATGACTTTTGCACAACACTAGATAACATTATATTCAATGTACAACAAATTTATGTCATAGGTTAGAATAATTTCAGCACTATCTGCTTAGTAACTAATTAATAATAATTGCAGTTTCACTAAGATTTAATATCTCTGCATGCGGTATTGAATTAGGTCCGAGACTGTTTAATCGTGCGAGATGTAATTTCGGCTGTGACGTGTAATCATTCCAGAATTCAGGCTTAACAAACATTCATTTTTAATATTTGCACACTGAAGAAAAGGATAATTACTTGTGATGTGCGTCCGCTGGTAATTTCTTCAAAGCTATTCTGAATACTATAAATTACCTCTATCTGCTTCCAAAATATGTTTAACATGTACAGCTAAAAGATTTAAGCCGCTTCGAATAAAGCGAGATGGTATCCTATGATTTATACGGGTGCGGTGCAGGAACATGCAATAGGATATATAAAATGAAGGAGGAACCAAACTTGGGTCACAGAACAGGACTGAACATCGAAGGATTGCAGTAAAACAGTGGGCATCACCTCCTGCTTCTTCAGAAATGTGAACATGACTTCTGCACATTATTACTCTGTTACTCTGTACTTTTTACACGTTGGCATGGCCTTGATACAATCATATCAGAACAAGTTCCTCTTGCAATTAATGGCTGTTTGTTTTTACATCGGTGTGCTAAATAGCTATTTAAACAAAATAAATGTTAATGCATGAATAGCAAAAAAAAATAAAAAATCAGGCAGGATGGATTGCTTTCTGTCACACAGGGTTTGTCCGTCTGATGGAAACAGACCATAATAGCAGCCCCCTGCCACGAATGTTATAAAACGTGAAGGACTAAGGGCCGTTTAGTGATACGTGTTTGACTTGAAGGGAGTTCCTGAAAAATATCTTTTGGTGATGGTGTGAGATGTCAAATCATACAGAGATGTTGAGAAACTTTGTTTTTTCATAAAAAGAAGAGGGGGGGGGGGGTGCAACATGGAGCGGTATAAACAATGAACTTTGTCACATTTTGCGAAACGTTCTAAGGACCTACTGCAGCCCGCCTGTGTGCGCTCTTTCTGATGAACACGGAGGATCTGAGTAATTGATCTCAGTTGTGTTTTTTTTCTCCTTTTATTAAAAATATTTGTGCTGCATGCATGATTAACATACAGAAAAAATATCTACCACATATAAAACTTCATTTCAAATGTCCCCAAAATGTTATAAATTCTTGTCAGTTTAAGTGCAAGAAAAAAAACATGAATCCGTGTATGAAAAAATGCTTTACTGTACCTTTACTTACGCAACTGTTTCATTTCTTTCATTTTGACAAAAGAAGGAGGATATTGTGTGAAACAAAATATTACCAGGAAGGATTGCCTGGTTTTTATAAAGTGGATCTTCTTTATGACAAATGAAGCTGAGCTTATTCTTTTCATCTCTGACAAACCAAAGTAAGTCACATGATGAGTTGAGGCTGCGGTGAGAAAGGCCCATGACATTTACACAGACAAATATTAACAAATAACCTAATTTATTGATGACAACATACCAATATATCAATATTTTTGTATTAGCTGTAATTATATTTAGCATTGAATTGTATTTTTTACTACATATCTACAGGCAAAAATACACTTAAATGTTATTGCAATATAATTACCTTTTATGAAGCTTTGCTGTCTTTCATGCAAAAAAAGGTGTTTCCTGTGGACAATCATTGATGTCACACCAATATCTGACACTTAGAATTGTACAAAAACAGGGAGGAGATGTAAGGAACTTCACAGATGTAAAAGATAAAGTGAACAACAGTTTATGGCAAAAACAACACAAATAAAGCTAACTGTGGGGTTTTGCCGTAGATATTTTTTAAATCACATACACAAAAACCTCGAAGTATGATATTTACAGTTCTGTGCTTAATGGCCTCGCTGATGAGAGCATGAACAGCAGCTCAGGTGTGATGTAAAGACCACCACGTGCAGCACATTTTCTGAGGCCTCTGTAGTAATAATTTCCATTTCATATTGATTGCAGGAGAGTTGTAAATTTAACACAAAAATGGGATAATTTCCTAAAAATAATAATTTTTGCCATCTCTCAGAGATCGCGCTGAAATAAGATACTCAAAAAATACTCGAATGAAAAATGTACCTATTGAAAGTGTATGTTTGGCAGATCACTGTTTTACAGCCTTGTTTTGAATGTCTGGCAGCTTAATTTGGGCTCTGGATCTGACTCAGGCTTTTGTGAAATTACCCAGAATCCTCCCCACAAGGCCCCTCCCCCATCATGATTTTTTTCTTCCTCTTCATCCATGCGAGAGCTCAACTTTCCAGAGAAGTGTTCCATCATGGACAAAACCAGATAGGAGGAGAGTAAGCTGTGCGTGTCTGTGTGAGTGTGTGGATGTGACTGAGCTCGTGTTGCTGGAGTTGCTCAACTGATGTCTCTCCAAGGTGAGGAGGTACAACGCACATGCTCTGTGCTGGAACCCTGACACAATGGCTGTCCATCTGTGTGCTCCTCTCTGAACAGATCCCAGCCCTCCCTCCTTCGCAGCAGTTCGGCTAGAAACTTGACAAAGGTAGCCACAGACAGAGGAGCCATGCGCAGAGCAGCACACGGTGGGTGTGGTCATCCTGGGGGGCGTGGCCTTTCAGAGATTCCTGATTGGTCTCCTGTTGGCTGGGTGGGCTCTGTATACTGGCAGTGGGCTGGGCACGGCTGGCACACATATCGTACAGGTTCCCCGAAAACTGCATCTTCTTGGACTCTTGCCGCAGCGATTCCCACACTGCGGCCGCCTCATCTGGGCACCCTGCTAGCACGATGTTCACACAGGTGTGAAACTCATCCCAAGACCTGCAGGGGGCACCAGAGGTGATTCATGATCCAGTCAGAACACCCCAGTAGAAGGAAAAAAGTTTTTTTTTTAACATACATCGGACAGCTGATTGAGCAGCTGAGTATAACAAGGTACATGTTTCCAGAAAATAAGAACACTTTTGTGACTGACTGTGTCGAATGTCTACGTTTTTTGATCATGGCCATAAATTCTGTAATATAGGGACAGCGAAAATGTTACAAATAGATCTTCGCCATTATGGACTCACTGCAAGATAGCACAGTGAGTTCTGCTATTCCTGGCTGATGAGAGGTGTGAGGCCCTGCTGTTACAGTGCAGCTGGGATCCCCAGTGCGCTCCGATCAGGGAGCCTCCGGCTGATCTCAGAAATCGATGCCCCGGCACGGATACGCTCCTCTGCCTGGATGGGGGGAAGGGGGGTAGGCGCTATTCCACGTGATGCGGCGCGGCTAAATGGGAGGTGTCCATGGGTTTCTACCCGGGCTACTGGGGATTTAATAAAGACATGAATTACGCTCGTGTGCGTATATATAGAAAGACAGAAGGGGATGAGAAAGAGAGAATCTCAATTTTTAATTAAGCGTTCTCCATCAGCACAGGCGGGGAGCTGACAGGGGGGTTGGGGGGTAGAGACAGCCTGCAGGAAGCTCCATAATCTCACACGGGGAGAAAGTGAAGGAGAGATACAAAACGGGGAGGTCTAACAGGCAGGCCATCTACACCAGACAATTGCCAGCACTTTTTGCTGTAGCATTGCGCTATCAAGTGTCAGTGGCGGACTGATCTGCTGTGAGGTAAACGACAATGAAGCCAACACAGAAAACAGAAGAACGTGACAGACGGGAATTCATCTGGACACCTGCTCGACCCTCAGCCTCATCATTACACTAAGGTTTGGTACTGATGCTGAGGAGTATCTGTCTAAGTGCATGTGCTGGGTTTCTGGGGCAAACACTGAGCTGTCAGCCTTTTTAATCAGTTTGTCAGTCAGTCTTATATGCCCCAGTCCTGACTGATACTGGAAAACTGCCTTAGGGGGGGGATGTATGTATATTTATTTGTTTTTTTTGTTTTTTTTGCAGTTTTCACTCATCTCACAGTAGCCTGTCAGCCCCCACACAGTCACCTGCACACGCTGTCAATCTCCTGGGTGTCTTCGCCCCTCTGCAGGCTCTCCGACATGCTGTCTCCCAGGGCCAGGAGACACTGAGAGAAGCCCCTGTAAATGGAGCCGCACTTCCTGCTGACAGCAGCGGAACCGTGGTTGGGTGCCAGAACTGCAGGGGGAGACACGAATATTTCAGCAGACGTTGCATTAGCTGGTCCAAAGGAAATTAGGAATTTAGTGGGACAGACGTCTTTGAGGTGTGCTGCGATTCACTCAGCCTCAGCTGGGGCAGCACAGCACATCCTTTACAGACCTGAGCTGCGCTGGAGAGTCGGCTACCAAGTGTAAAGATCCTCATCCTGCTTTGAGCGTCACGCTACGTGTCCCCGGTCATCACTGGGTAATGGCATTGTGACAGAACAATGATCCACTGAAGTTGCTGCTGGAATCACGGAGAGGCGTGACTGTCCTCTCAATATGACATGTCATTGTCGACCTCCTTCCTACAGTCATAGTTCCTCACAGGTAACTAGCAGCAGCTAACAAACTAGGCGTATCAACTCATTGAGGAAAAAGTACATTCAGTTGCTTAACTGATGCTTTCATCTGAACTTCTCAGCCTTTATCTATACAGAACATTATTTATACAGAAAGATATTTCATAAATTGAGTTTAACCCCTTTCCGAAAGGTAGTTGGCAAGGCCCCGCTGAAGACTTGACCAGTAACATTCAGATGATGAAATAGGTTCATAACCACTATGCTGCTCTGTGCTGGATTACCACCCACAACATTCTTGACCAATCAGGATTCGGACTCAATGATGGAGCATTGAGCTTCAATCAGACCTGATAATCACAGTTTAAGCCACACAGAGATGAGCTGGTGACAGCTTCAGCTGCTTCCAGCGAGTAGTTACAGGAACTGCTATCAGACATCAGCAGCAATGCGAACAGGATCAGCTCATCTGGTGACCTGCACTCATACCTCAAGGTTGGTCTTTGAGGGACACACCGAAATATCTGAAACCCCAAAGCACACCACACGCAGAAGATCTCAAATCATAAAATCCAACAATAATTGCAATCATTTAATAATGTCCATTTTAAGAAGATACAGGTATACTGGTAGGTGTACGTGCTGCCTTTCTAGAAGGATCCACCTTCCTAAACCTCATTCTTCCTACCTTTTTGGGCCCTGGAGTGCCAAGGTACCAGCACTAATACTACGTTATGGGTGAAGCTAGGCTAACGTTACTAAGCAAACAGGTGCTACAGGAAATCAAGAGCATTAATGACCTCACTAACCTACTGTGATGTTGCTGGTTGTGAAACAGGCTGCTCCACCCAACCTGGGTGCAGACAGGGAAAGGTACCACAGCACTGCAAGCTGCGGGCCCTCAGACAAAAGGCACGACGCACAGGACAGCATCATAATTAATATAACAACGCTGCCAGCCAAGAGCATATTTTCCACCTCCCAGCACCTTCTGAGCACAGCTCCATGGTACCACACCATCAATTAAAAGCCATTGTTAGGAGCTCGTTGCTCTGCAGAAGTAGAGTTGCCACAGTCTTGGCCTTTCGCAATCTGGCAAGAAGATATGCAGGAGTCACCACTGTGACCCTTCAAGCGCCCATTACAGCCCAGCGATTAATGTGGTGCCGGTGACTCTTGCATTGGCTCTTTGTCAAACCGGGGACTGTGGCCCATCCTAGGGAATGCTCAGAAAATAAGGCCCCCCCCCCAAACATACACACCATAGCCCCTCGACTGCCAAGCTGCCGGATCTGATAAGGTGGGTCCACGTAACCCCCTTCTGTAGCTGACTGTTGTCAGCTGCTGTTTGATGAAAACGTGATACAGTGTGGCTCGCCCAGAGTCACTAAAGCCATTTTGATTGTCTTTAAGTGCTTTAACTTTAAGGACTATGCATTCTCGTGCTACAAATTAACATGCTCTTTGTGGTCCCCAGGGCTTTAAAGCACTGCAAACTCCACCCCCCATGTCTAAGGCAGTAGTAGAATATTAAACATGGTATTTAAAATTCAGACAAAAAATATCCTGAATGGACAGTCATTCCATGGTGGCTCAGTTTTGTTGACTACTGAGTGGGGTTGGGAGGTCCAGGGGGTGCAGAAGTGGGTCTATGAGTAATGAGAAAACCTGAGCACCACTCATCTGCCTTTGAGGTCTCAGTGAGGAGAGAAGCTGAACATCACTCACTCGCCTTTGAGGTGTGTCAGTAAAGAGAGACCTGAACATTAGTCATCTGCCTTTGAGGTGTGTCAGTAAAGAGAGACCTGAACATTACTCACCCGCCTTTGAGGTGTGTCAGTAAAGAGAGACCTGAACATCACTCACCCGCCTTTGAGGTGTGTCAGTAAAGAGAGACCTGAACATTAGTCATCTGCCTTTGAGATATATCAGAAATGAGAGCGTCTCAACATCACTCATCCGCCTTTGAGGTCTGTCACTAAGGAGAGAACCTGAACATCACTCATCTGCCTTTGAGGTCAGTCACTGAGGAGAGAACCTGAACATCACTCATCTGCCTTTGAGGTCAGTCACTGAGGAGAGAACCTGAACATCACTCATCTGCC
>JAODUD010000019.1:22111382-22131446 GCA_026784285.1 Stomatorhinus walkeri | reverse complement strand
TCTGGCGCCCCCCCCCCCCCCCCCCAGAACATCTGAAAGGGTTTGGAGCAGAACTCAAGGGGCCAACAGACAACCTGCCTATTCTGTCAATGACTGGGTCCAAACCAGCAATATTCCACTCACAGACATGAAGGCCCAAAACTCAAAGCCACACACTATTCCTGGGTCAATTTCATAAAGATACAGGCTATATCTGATTAGAACGAGGGAATGGAAGAAGGGACCTGGGGAAACATAACCATGAAATGCTTTCTGTGATTCAATTTAGCGAACAGCTTCTCAGCTACAAGGCTAGTGGTGATTCCCTGTCTTTCTTCCAAAAGAAAGGAATCAGTGGCCTTCAGTTCATGAGAAGTCTGCCAACAGTGTGCAGGGAGAGTGAAAATACTCCACTAATTAAAGGAATTAAAATACTATATAATTCTTAAAAAAGTGAATGTAGCACCAAGACAAATATCCTTCTTTATATGACAAGTATAACATCCTTTGCTGAAGACGTCATTGTGGTCTAACTGCTGGAGTCTGTCAGGAGATTCAGCCTCCTCGTAATGTGAAAGCACATTAGAGTGTAGCTCAGATTCTGCGTCCGAAGTGCCTTTCCTCATATTATTCAACAGAGCTCCACCAACACCTCTTAAGGATGATTACTGATAGCCCCCACAGTGCTCCTGTCAAGTTATTATCATTTATGGATGCACTCGATGCTGCTCGCTGTTTAGGCAAACTGTGACTTGCATACATCAAGAGTCATCCGCTCCTTTGCTGTTTATTTTGTTTCTGGGGTAACCAGACTTTTCCAGTGAGTGCAGTGAGAGCCGTCTTTAAGGCACTGCAAGCTGGGCAGCCGCACCAGCCTCATTCTCAAAAAGGAAACTTGTCTAGGTAATGATAGTCTAAATAATAACAAGTATTTAAATATACATGTATATTTTTCATGGATTGTATGCAACTATATTTCATGTGAATACCTTGTTTAGGTTAAATATTAGGGCTATAACGGTATGCGCATCTGTTGTGTACAGTTCGTTACGTCTCTTTTTCAATTTGGCACACACAGTGAAATGAATGAATACATGTTTTGACATGGGTGGAATCTAAATTTACAAATAGATGCTCAATACGGAAAACATTATGGAATTTGAGGTTGTGGTCTGGTTACTGCTAAGGCTGGTTACAGTAATAATAGTTTATGGACATTTTGGTTTCCCCATAAATTACACCAATGCAAGAGAAAGACCAAGACCGTCTGTGAGCTCTGTCATACCAAACTCGGACATGGTGTCGAAAACAAGCAAACTTGGCGACTTGTTTCAAACGACATGGTCCAAATGTGCGTATGACCACAGCAAGGCAGAGAACGCCTCTGCAAGCTAGTCTCCCTGTGGTATTTAAGGTGCTTTTGCTATGAAATTCTGACTGAGCTAAAAAAAATTATTAAAACAGGGTGCTTATCAGTACAGATATGCGACCATACTCAGTAATACAGAGGATGCGGTTTAGTTATGAATTATGAGTTGGTGCACATATACGTACACCACACCTAACACCCTAACATGCCTTTATAGCTTTAATATACATTAATAAGAAACATCACATGATTATACGCTTTTAATGTTTATTATTATTTGTACGTTTATTGTATTATTTTTACATTTATTCAGACACGTCGACAGACACACTGCCTTTAGATTGCAATCGTTCCTAATGTGTTGCCAGTTAATAATAAATATTTTTTAAACAAATTGCTTTTCCTGCTGTAGCAAAATTGCAGCAAACCATGAACCCAAAACCAAGTTTTATACCGAACTGAGAATTTTGTTCACTGCCACCGGCCTGAATGTACACAGGAAATACATTTAATACAAGGGTCTTCAACAGGGGGGCCGTGAGTCATTGTGTTATTGTGTAATCAATTTTTGTTATTTAAAAAAAATTGTTATAAGTCAAATCACTGCTAAATAATCACTGTAAAATGCTTGATGAATTAAACACATTCGATTGGATTGTCATCCAGCCTCTTCATTCAACTTCAATGTTATTGTACAGGTTCTCCACTAGGACAATAGAGAAACCCACCACGTTAATGAACGCAGTCACATAAAATGTTACAATGTTACACTAACAAAAACAGACCATGTACAGAGATGCACCTGTAGTCTAAATCACATGTGAGCAGTGGACTACATACCAAAAATTTATTCCTGATTCTGTCCAGTCTCGTTAGTCATCATTTGGCAGCAGGTACCAGCAGGTGGAAATTGGCACAGGTTTGAATTAATAAATCAGAAAGTTTCATTCTGATACCAGATAAAGACAAAAACAGCCTCATTATCATTATCTTTAATGGTTTTGAGATATGGGCTACTGGGGTGCCCTCTGATTTGATGAATGGAAACTTCACCTCCATTTTCATGGGGGGGGTTCTGCCCAGTGTCTGTGGGATTTTGCCATGAATCTCCATAAAAAAGAACTTTGTTTTGTAGAGTTTTGTGAGGAAATAGATGGTAACATTGAACAATATTTGTGACTTAAATTTCAGTGTGGTTTTTGAAAGAAATAATTACAAAATAAGAAACATTATTTATTTTTGTGAAAAACGCTGAAAGTGTCATTTCTGGACAGTGAAATGATAAGTTGAATCTTTGGCAGTTAGGCCAGTTTTACATTTTCTTAAAGGCAATTTGTTTTACCTCTAAGCATATATTGGCAGACAGAGCAGTAGGGCTAGAGAGCCCATTGTGGAGCATTCAGGTATGGGCCTCGAACCCTGTACCAAAGGCTGAACCTCCTCGCTGCACACCGAGTCTTCACAGATCAGTATTCAGCAGCACAGCTTGACCTGGCATCCAGGTTATTGTTGTCTCAAAGACTAATAGAAGCTTTCAGTTTTTTAGAGAGCTAAAAAAAACGTAAAACCTGCCTAAAATCTCTGGCAAGACTTTTTTTACATAGATTGTACATGTTAAGCAGGAGTGATTTTAGGATTTTTTAAGTCAGGGGACATAAGAAGGACCATAATTCATGCAGGGGACAGGGGAGGGAGCACTCTGGGGGGGCAATCAGCTTTCAGCATGGGCCAGTGTCCCTGTGCCCCCACCCCCGATGCTGAGGCTTACACAACCAAAGCACTGACTACCTCAGGGTGTGTAACATAAATGACAGAGATAATTGCTGTTTGGGTGATTGGTGTGACATCATTGTGGGACATTGGGGCTGCGTTTGAGCCAGAAGGGGCAGTGAGACTTCCAAAGGCAGCCGTGTCCCTGGTGCTACTTTCTACAGAGACTTTCCTGTAGATGCCCATGTTTTCCAGAGCTCCTCACACTCAGTGAAGGCCTGAACTCCCGTAATAGGCTCTAGGTTTCTTGGGACCCTGCAGTGAATATGCAGTGCTGGAGAATAACAAGGTGGTTGCATGATATTCCTCTATTAGTGTTGCAAAGTTAATGTTGCCCAGTGTAAACTTTGCTGCCGAAGCTGAACCAACCTGAGTCCAACCTGAGTTCAACCTGAATCCAACCTGAATCAAACCTGAAACCAACCTGAATCCAACCTGAATCCAACCTGAAACCAACCTGAATCCAACCTGAATCAAACCTGAAACCAACCTGAATCCAACCTGAATCCAACCTGTATCCAGCCTGAATGCAACCTGAAACCAACCTGAATCCAACCTGAATCAAACCTTAAACCAACCTGAAACCAACCTGAATCCAACCTGTATCAAACCTGAAACCAACCTGAATCCAACCTGAAACCAACCTGAATCCAGCCTGAATCCAACCTGAATCAAACCTGAAACCAACCTGAATCAAATCTGAAACCAACCTGAATCCAACCTGAATCAAACCTGAATCCAACCTGAAACCAACCTGAAACCAACCCAAATCCAACCTGAATCCAACCTGAATCCAACGTGATTAACCACTTGAACGGCAGCGCAGAGGACACCATCTGAAGAACATCTGAAGGAGATACTTGTGAAGGACATAAAAAAGCTTGAACTGAGAGATCTTCGGGAATTTTGGTAACTGTCTTTGTTCGTTAAAGAAAATTCATTTCTGCATTTAAATATCTTAGGTTGCAACTCATTTCCTATTTTGTCAGAATTATTATTACATCAGCTGTGCTAATATTGTGATCTGCCAATAACAATAATTACTCTCATAGCAGAATATAGTGAAATATAGCTGAACGTCTTCTTGGTCCCTGTAACTAGCTGAACTTTCACTTGGGAAGACACTGCATAGAGTATCGGATGCATGAAGGATATGGGATGGATTGTGAATGTGTAGCGGTCACTCAGCAGACTGAGAGAAATGAGGATGAGTACAGAGCAGGTGAAACAACTGATGATGACAGGACCCAGATTCCAGGTCAGGGTCAGACCAATAACCCCCTGAAAGTGAAATCAGGCGTCATTGGAGCTGGGAGGCACAGAGATAATGATCCTGTCGCAGGCAACGGCCAGTCTGCTCCATCACACTTCAAGCTGCTTCGTGTCATACTTTGATTCCAGCCTTTGAGTCACCCACACTGCACATGCCTTCTTCAAACCAAAGACTAGGTCATATTATTAGCTATCGACTGAACAACCACCCATCCTGGGTTGTTCCTCACCTCATGCCCATAGCTTCCGGGGTGAGCTCCAGACCCCCCGCGACCCAGAAGGATAAGCGGGTTGGAAAATGGATGGATGGACATTTATTTCTCTCATTTATATTTCATATTATTCTGCTTTTCATTCCTGCTTCATTTCTCCGGATCATTCTCACTTGCGCTTACTGGTCCGGTACCTTGCTGGTCCGGTACCTTGCTGGTCCGGTACCTTGTCAGTTTATCTGTGTACGTTCATCTAAGCACTACATACCTTGCTGCTGTATGCACAAGACTTTCCCACTGGGATCAACAAAGTTTATGTAACCTGATCTGCTAAAACCTCTCTCTTACATCTGGCTACAACTGGTTCTATGTGAAAGGAGGGTTGGCAAGGCAGACTACTATAGCGGTCAACTTTGAAAATGGTTAGCATTAAAGAAAACCTATTTGCTCACCCGTCATTATGGAGAGCAGCCAAGTATTTTGACACAGAACTTTTGTCTTTTACGTCTTTAGTAAACTTTACACCAATAACCCATAATTCAGCAGCCCACCTCAAAGCTGCCATTAACAGAGAAGGACCGAGATCATCCCAGAAGCTTGAATGGTGAAAGTGTCCAACCAGTGAGGTCCTGCTCCCCGAGCCCAACAGACCCTTGGCATCCCTATTGTTATACATTTTATAATTCATAACTATCTGAAATTCAAGCTGGGTCTCACTCTGCAACTGCCTGAATACATGCATTAGATTCAGAGCTTTAGAAAAATGCATTAATTGTCAAACTGCAACTTTCAGAATCTTAAAGCAGCTGTTGTTGGGACCTCAGGGACGCTGAGAAAGGGACGATTTTATTCAAAAATTCAGACCCGTGGGGCAATTATTTTTTGGGGAGGGGAGGGGCACTAGGAAACCGGACTGAATTGTGTTGATATAGCCCATCTCCTCTCATTCATAAAAAAGAAAAACAGAAAGTGAGGTGCCCTGTTCTTCCTCACCTGTAAACACGGCTGCACACTGAGATTCACCATGGTTTCCAGTTCCTGCTTTTTATTTGTCCAAGAGAGAGCATGTTTATGATTGTTATGCTCTATTATGCTATAAAGGTCCCCTTTGCGTCACGCTGTACCCACCCCTGACCCTTTCCCTAGATCTGCAATGTCTCAAAAAGGAAGACTGTTCCATATCCCATCACCACAAGGCATGGTTCTGTTCGCCTGTCCCACCCACCCAGAGAGAATCTAATATGATTTCCCTGGTTTAAAGCTCCTATCAACAAGGGTCCACTGGGGACGTAAATCCGCAATATCCAGGACCTGCATGCGTCTGGGTCACATGACCCTCCCTCATTCATTTGCATCCCTTCGAGCATTGATCCAGTCCCCCACTCTCCCATCCACTCTGATTGAGAGTAACTAGGAAACGTATTGAAGTGGACACCAGTGTGGTGACCCACTTTAGGACTTAATGAGTTTTTATTGACCCAACATATAAGTTGTCAGATGTAACTTATCACTTGGTCCGGGTTTCCCAGGGAGACATCCAGGGCTCAGGGACAAGAAGGGCACATAGAACTTTCCGGTACAGAAATCTGGGGCCATGCCGTTCTGTCACTTCTCCTCCACCCTACATCTCCCTCCTTCCATGCAGTTCTGTCGCCTCTCCTCCACCCTACATCTCCCTCCTTCCATGCAGTTCTGTCACCTCTCCTCCACCCTACATCTCCCTCCTTCCATGCAGTTCTGTCACCTCTCCTCCACCCTACATCTCCCTCCTTCCATGCAGTTCTGTCACATCTCCTCCACCCTACATCTCCCTCCTTCCATGCAGCTCTGTCACTTCTCCTCCACCCTACATCTCCCTCCTTCCATGCAGTTCTGTCACTTCTCCTCCACCCTACATCTCCCTCCTTCCATGCAGTTCTGTCGCCTCTCCTCCACCCTTCATTCCAAGATATGATGTTGATCTAGCAGATGATCTCTTCCTACTATTCTATTTAGAGATGAGATCTGGACTATTCACATCACCCAAACAACAGCGATGACCCTATACCTCTCAAGCGGCTGTCCTAAAACATTGTTCACGTCTCATTGTCCCATCCTCAGATGCCATGACTGCATCTGAACAGAAATTACCCATCGTGCCTCTAAGGGCCATTTTAGCTACCCACAGTCCCTCGCCTCCCTTAGCGCTTCAGCGCTGCTGACTCATCGCCCGTCCCCCTGGCAGTCCTTGTCCTCGTTGGCCAAGTGGGACATTTAAATGGCGTACCGGGGCCGTCACCGTGAGCCGAGATGACGCCTGAGGGGGCAGAACCTTGATGGGGCTTAAAAGAGACGAGCGATAAGCAGCCCACTTGACCTACATACATATAGTGGATGATCCTTAACACAGGGAAAAAAAGCAGTGACCATGAAGCAAAGGGTGCTGCCGAGGGACAGCGCTGCCCCTACTGGTCATGGGGTGAACGACACCTTAGCAAATAGAAAGCATCTCTGGAGAGGAGCCATGGAAAGTGACTGCCTACATACAAACAAAGACTGGCACACACCGCAGTGGTCTGTGCCGATTTGATGGGAACTCCATTGTGAAAATACATGCCAGAGCCAGAAGCTTAAATTGAAAAAGGGACCGCAGAGCTAGTGGAGCCCCCTGCTGGCGCCCCCCAGAATAAACACTTAGCAGCTATGCAAACAGTAAGCGGATGCATGAATATTCATCCTGGGATCATGACTCTGTCTGGTTTTTGTCCCGCGCTGCTCACTGGCTTGAGCCAGCAGGACAGGAGCAGGTGTGAGGATGGCGTGCGACTTAAACCTCACCACCTCCTAGGTGGTGCCCTGCTGGAGGAACTACATCCTGAGCTACCCTCCATGCTGGCTGCTCCGTAATTACTGTAAACTCCCTCTAATAGTCTTACAAGCCAGGGATGCAAATGTGCAGCTGAGGATGGTCCCCAGTATGAAGAATGGATTTGCATTCATTTAAATCAGTGTTTCCCAAACCGGTCCTTGGGGACTCATGGTCGGTCCATGTTTTCGCTCACTCTGAGCTCCCTGGCAGACAGTCCACATTTTTGCTGCAGAGCTGGGTGGGAGCAAAAATGTGGACTGTCTGTGGATCTCCAAGGACTGAATTGGGAAACACTGATTTAAATAATTGCTTTTTAATTGAGCACCCCCCAAAAAGACTGTAGAGCCCGTACCTGTATGATTGTATCATGTGACCCCAACTATTTATCTTCATTTCAACATGATGAATGCATACATACAGGATGTTTGCGTGTGTGCGTCTGTGTGCGCGTGTGTGCGCGTGTGTGTCCGTGCCACAGGACCTCCATTGCCGATACACCACTAATAAGCAGTCATTTGTTTTATTCGGACACCTGGGGGTGTCATCATGTCTCACATGTCGTACGTCAGCTTACTTAAAAAGGCAGGAGGTAAAATGAGTTATTCCTTATTAGTAGCATTTAGCATCATTTATTTACAACTGTTGTTTTTGTGTTACGTCTGGGTCCATCCATCCAATTTCTATAAATGACTTATGAAGAAACTGGAGAGCATCTCTCGATGGGCATGAGGCATGACTGACCAATGCTCACACGGCTTAGGATAATTCAGAGACCGTTGTTCAGCTAAGTATTTGGACTGTGTGTGGAAACCAGAAAACCTAAAGGAAAAGGAAAATGCAAACGTGAAGAGAACATGCAGATACAGAGAGCTGGGGCTGGAGGGATCCGACCCACAACCTAGCGGTGTGAGTGCTACTCAGTTGTTAGATACAGTGTATCTTTTTGGGAATTCCTCATAAAAAAAACTAAAGCAAAGCAAACTGTGTTTCATTAATTACATTTTTAAAAACTGGAAGGAATAGAAATAAGAATGAAGAAAAAAGAAAGAAAGAAAAGGTGGAGAGTGTATGTGGGAGCGAAAGAAGGGGTGAAGAAAAGAAACAAGAAGAGACTGTTTGTTTCTTATGATTATCCACCCATCCATCCATCCATCCATCCATCCAGCATCCATATGACATATTGGGCGGTTGTGTGGCTTTGCAGTTAGGAATCTGTGCCTATGTCAGTAGGGTGCTGGTTTTCGTCCCGTGGCTGACAGCAATATAGGACCAGCAGAAGATCAAGTGGTCAGACACGCACACCGGTCAGACACGCACACCGGTCAGACACGCACACCGGTCAGAAACGCACACCGGTCAGACACGCACACCGGTCAGACACGCACACCGGTCAGACACGCACACCGGTCAGAAACGCACACCGGTCAGACACGCACACCGGTCAGACAATCGCTTTGTTGTACTTTATCCGTTGCTGTGAACGCTGAATGGATGGGCCCATGTTTCATCCGGTTGGGCTCAGAACCACCCATGCCCACCATGCCATGCAGTAGGCTGGCAGAATGAGCATATCACTACTGGGCATTTAGCTCTTACGTCTCCCCTCAATTTGGGGTGAAACTGACCCCAAAGACACATCAGGTGATTTTCATAGTAACATAATTATTGTAGGAGCGTGTAAGAGTCAAGCTGTCTTTATCCCCAGAAGCTGCTCCAGGAAAATAGCCTGATCTTGCACTTTGACACACAGGCTTGACACACCTGTACCTGTCTAGGTACACTTGAAAAGATGGTGAATAAAGTATTACGATCAAGCGCTGGCTTGTGCACAGTCAGAGCCGGGAGCAGGAAGGGCATCTCCATCCATCCAGTTTGTTAAATTACCATGCTAATAAGGCATGCTGTATCACAAACGTGATTTGTGTGCATGTGTGAAAGGGTACAAGTGTTTTTAGTTAAGAAATGCGGCTCACTTCAGATCTTCCAATTTCTAGGATGGTACTGGAGTGGCTGTAAGGACGTGTGCTGACATTCTGCTTTAATAACAGCAACCTGACGGGAGAGGGGAAGAGAGGGAGCCCCAGGAAAGGGCAGGTTTCTGACAGCCACCAAGAAGGTAGAGAAATATGGCTGCTTAATATGTGCATTGCTCTTCGATTGAGTGTGTGGGAGACGCTGAAAATGTGAAGCCCGCACTGAATACCGTAGAAATTTCGCATATAGGCACATTCAAACAAGTGCAAAGAGTGCAATTCCGGTCAATAGAGTGCCGCAGCAGCAAACATTTACGAATCACGTACGGTAAGCGGAGAATAATCCATTACACCAAGAAATTTACGTCCACAGACTTGGTGCATAACGCATATTAAGCGATTTTTGGTAATGACTCAAAATGCGAAACTTTTTTGAATTACTGTCGTCATCACGTTGCCAGCACAGAGTGGAAATCTCCGCTGATTTGCACTGTTCTGCCACTGCGCCACTTATTAATAGGAAGATTATGATTACTCGCGTCTGAACAAATCCATTTAATCTCGTAACAATACCAGGAAAGGATTAACAGACAGCATGGCTTTAACAACCTTAAAATTACTGATGCTAGAGAAAGGAAAAGATGTTTAATTCTCTAGTTATTCCGCTTTCGCTCTCCAGTGAGACAGAATGCTCTGGCGGTTGCAATTCATTCACAGATTAGTTATAGCCTATTTGTCAGCAGGTTATTTCCCCAGCGAGGTAACGTGCGGATATGGATGCATTATAATTTAAAACGAGTTAATGCATACCGAGACAGACTACTGCATCAGATGCTGTCAAGAGTTATCATGATATTACGACTTGAAGAACAATACTGCCTGTACATTATGACTTGAACCTTCCCGGACAGGTGACACATCGCCTTTCTATAACCTGCTGCACGTTCTTCAGTTGCAGTTAAATTGTCCGTGTTGGTGTATAAACCCAGCGGCTGATCTCACACCTTCGCGGTCAGTTAGATCTGCCGGAATCACGCGGATTTTAACCCGACAGCCCACCGTCTTAAAAGTGCGAAATTACATGGTTGATTTCTTAAGTATTTTTTCCGGGTTAAAACCCGAAATGTCAGCTTAACCAAATAGACAAGTTAGGTTACAAAACCAGGTAGGCTAGTTACCTTTATTTCGGATAAGGATATAGATTCAGAAAGCATAAGTGAATTTCAGCATTATCCTATACTTAAAACTAATACATACACATTAAAGTAACCTAAATTGTATAAGTCAGATAATAAACCTACTTGTATTTCCACGGAAGATTCACAATCTATGCTGCAGATAACTTTTGAAGATGTGCATTGGCATACGTAGGCTACATAAATAGATATACGTAGGCTATAACTTAATGCAACCGCAATGTTTTAAGTCGATTTCAGACCAATCGCTTTGGTGGTTTACACTGCAATGCTGAATGCACACTTTGCTGTCTTGTGCAGATTCCCATCGATAACGCCGTTAATAATATAATAATCTTTCAGTTTCTTATAAGTGTATCCGTACGCACGCGCTCGCATTAAACTGGGTGCAAAGCAGCGAAAATATAACCTACAAAACTCACGCAAACGACAGGCAGAAAATAACGCGAAATATAATCAAAGTAGACAATTAAAGAAAAGTAAAAGTGCAAAAATGTCACTTACTGAGATGGAGAGCAACAGGCATGACCAAACACAAGCAATTCAAGGAAATTCTCATCCTGAATAGAATCCAAAGGAATGGCAATGAAGTAAAAAGACAGATGATGGTGATTTCTTTTAAATGATCAGTGGGTAACTGCGAAAAATAAGGGAGCGGGCTGCTGCAGCAGCCGTCCGTTTCAGGGCAGGGTGTGAGTGCGGCGGGAGCCACGGGCTGACTGGGTGACTGAGTGAAATACGCGTCTCATCCTACGAAGAAGGCGGCGAGATGAAGCTTCAGGAGAAACAGCTATGAAACAAAAGTCAGGCCAAAATTCTATTTTGAGGAAGTATATTAACACTAAAGAAAATTATTATCGAATATGTGTTAACAGAATCGGTAAAGCATCTCACGTGTAGTGCTTTGTTTGATATCTTTTGATCAGTTACGTACTGTAAGTCGCGCAATTTCATAATGGTGACTGGCGCATATACAGCCACCTGAGTTTTTTGCCTTCGGTTAGTTTTTTCATATTACTGTTGTTCGCTGATTTACAGAAAATCGCTTTGTTACTGAGTTTTGACTTTCAAAAAGCAGACATCGGGATAATAATCAGACCAGAATACCAAGAAAGCTAAAACATTTTAATTTGTGCAGTTCTTAAACTGTATCCAAAAGAAAGCTAAAACATTTTATTTTACGCATTTCTCAAATTGTATCCAAAAGCTAGATCAAAAGAGAAAAGTGTAAAATATACAACAGCTTACGCACAATCAATATAACTTTTAACAAGACGAAGAAATACAAATAGTTTGTCTTTAACAAAAAAAAACTCAGAGACAGTCGGAAAAAACATTTATAAATATATAGCGTAAGTAAGCGCAACAAATTCCTGACATTCTTTTCCATTTTGTTTTGTTAAACCTGATCAAAATCAGAACTATTTGAATTAAACAGTGCAAACGTAACATTACCCTGACTTTTTCATGAGTAACCCAATTCAACCTGCAATATCCATTATTTGCTGCTTGAACATTTTCTCCGTGTACAACACAATAGAGGGGGTGATCTGATACGTTAAACTACTGACTTATGAAATCCAATGCAAAATAAGAACTTATTTAGTTCCAGAAAGAAGTAAACTGGTCAAAGACCTTTTCAATCTCTGCCAGCTGAACCCTGTTCCGCGGGGCTTGTATTAGCAAGCCAAAGAAGAAAAATGGGCTCTCACACAAGCTCTGAAGTGTTCAGTTACCATTATTACAAAACGCGATGAAAAAGTGAGAAGAGATGTTGTTTGAGATTTCACACCATCACATTTGGACAGAAGTCAGGCCAGTGGGCCGTACAAAAGGCCGCCTTTTCAGCAGGCGCCTCGGAGCAGCTGGAGGGGGAAACAGCCTCTAACACAATAACGGAGGGAGGCTGGCGAAGAGGGCGCCATTTCAGGGCTCAAACGCAAGGCACATACCAAGCGAGCGCATCTTACCCAAGCATGACATGCATGTCGATATTTTATTAATGGCAACTCAAGCTATTTTTTTTTGCTATTAGCGTTGGAGTAATAAAGTATTTTCTATTAAATCATACAATGGAAGTATGCAGAATAACACAGAACTCTTGTTTTTTTCCTTATGTCTATTATATAGTAATATATTGGTATGATATTCCTCACAGATGTTGTTCAAGTTCCAGACAAATGAAACATGCAAGGAACAAATAATGTAGAAGTACTCGTAATAATATTGATACCAACCTAAAGTGATTTCAAAACTACTTTTACTATTTTGACCCATACAATATCTTACAACTTCCACCTACTCTGGTACTGGCTTCATGATATCCAGATCCAAACAGGTCAAACAGAAGGCAGGCATTTATGTTTTGTACTCAATTGGATTTCCTTAAACAGGCACCCAGTCTGTATCCTTCCGTTGGTCATGGAAGCATGTAACGGGGGGACGGTCACGCACGGCCTGAAACCGCCACAGCATCTCAGCTTTGACAAACCAAGGTTTTATGACCTGCCGCCAGTCTGACTGTAGAAGGCAGATAGAGCTGAGAGACCTGCAAAGCCCATCACTGCACAAGCCAGAACATCGCACACAGCCACTAACGCTAATGCAACGCGGTTCTGTGGTTAGCTGACGATAACACCAAATTCTTATTCCACGCCAGATCATATAAGGTTCAATTCAAAAAGATTTGGAAGTACAACTTAAGGCACTTTGGGAAACCGGAATTTTCCTTCCCATGAAATTGACATTTATGTGTTATTTAGTGGAGGACAACGCTTTAAAAATCTAAAGAGATCAGTGGGTAGCTGTTACTACTGATCTTGCACATTAGTGGGTTTTACCTGGTAGGAGTTAAAACAAAAATACAAAGGAAACAGCCTCAGCGGAGACATGAATCGTTTGGTGAGACAAACCGTCACAGTACTTATCATGAAGTGTTTTACGTTCACAGCATCAGCATGACAGATACAGTGAATTTGCAGCCCCTTGGCCATAATTACTCACGTGTTCTGATGCTTGTAAGATTTTTGGTGATTATTATTAGGACACTTTCACCACAGGACTGCCCTCTAGGGACTAAAACTAATATTGCAGCCTCCAAGTTACTTGCATAAATCCATAGTGCAATTCGGTAATTTTATGACAGCATACCTGTAATGATTCTCATTCAATGACTTACTTCTCTCATTCGATGACTTACTTGCCTGAGACTGGGGTAGACATCAATTATAATACAGCCCCAAAAGATGGCGCACTGTGGCGCGGCTCGCGTGACTGTTGTGAACAGCAGTCAACCAAAATACTGCCACCTTGCTTCCCGAAGAGTGAAGCTGTACAGTGCTGCCATAATCTGCCGGCATTTCAGTTTTAAACAAATTATACGCTCACCTGACTGAAATACAGTGTTTTTTTTTCCACACAACAATATAAACAAATATTATATATAAAAAAAAACCATATCTAAAGGTGCAAGCAGAGGGGAAGCCGTGTCCAGGGATGGTGAGAGCTTCGTTCAACTCAGACGCGCAGAAAAACAGGTAATAGTTTCAACCTCGGGTCTGAAGAGCAGGGGGGTCAGGGAAGGGGGCGTTTCAGCTGACTGTTCTCAAGACAAAACGAAGACCGTAGAGGAAGGAGACCAGCTAAAAGTTAACTGTTTCGTTCAATTGGAAAAACAGAATGAGGCATGAACAGTCAGCATTAACGCACGGCGTACGACATTCAGATTATTATCTGCTCTCTCCTGTGATCCCGTCTCCTTGTTATTCTTCAAATATAATGGAGAACGTAAAGTGGGATCTCTTGTGTTCTTCTTCGAAACCCAACCGATGGCTTTTTATAGGAAAAATGTTCAGCCCTGTCTGAGTTAAATAACCCAGGGAACCTGCGCACTAGAAGCAGAACTTCAGAGGAAGCAAAATTAACGCCTGTGTGGGATCTCTACAGAGGATGGATTCTGCCGTCGGATTCGGGGGTGTGGGTGCTCGCAGACCATGGTGGAGGGGCCGGGGTTGGCCTAGTGGAGCAGCAGGCCCTGCAGCATCAGCAGCAGCCGTCGAGCTCTCGTCCCAAGCGGGCTGTGCAGTTCCAGCTGGAGGTACTGGAACAGCTTTTGCCGGACCTGCGTCAGCACCGAGCTCATATGGTCACGGGTCACAGGGTCGCTGTGGTCCAGGTTCAACAGCGCATCTTCCAGGTAACTGTGGGGAAAACAGGACATCAGGAGGTACACCAGAACAGAAAAGCGATCATCTTCTCTCTGTCCATGTGGAAAACTTCAGGAAAGGATTTTGGTGAACATACGAAACTCCTAACACACTTTCCAGAGTGTAGACTGATAGTTCAGAAGATCCGGCCGCCTCGCTTGGAAGCAGCTTCTCTGCTTTACCAGCTTAACATATCTCAGGTTTGTGTGTAACCTCTGAAGTCGTCTAGGTTACGGTACAAGTCCGGAGATGAGTAACCAACCAGATTAATACCTGGTTTAAATAATGAAAACAATCCATCTATGGCAGCACTATTCAGCTCACCGTTTGTTTACAGGAAAATCTTCCTCTGCCTGCAGAGGTAAACACTATCAAACACAACTTAGGAACCACAAGGTTGATAATTCCATATTTAAATCCAGTTTCAATTCGTTTTCATCTATCACGACAGTCACCCCAAGGCAGTAAACATGGGGGTGTATATTAATGGTGGTTAAACGTGCTGTAAATAGCAGACTCAAGCTGGGCTGTAGTCATCAAAAGAGGCCAATGGCTGAATATATAATCACCTCGAATCATCTTAGTACAGTGACTGAACTGTGGCTGGTTTGGGCCACGGTTCTGGGATAGGCCAGAGAAACACACATTTATATTTTATTCATCAGACGTGACGTTATCCAGAGTGACTGTTTCCAAAGTGAATTCATGTGCTCCCTGGGATTTGAACCCACAACCTTTTCATTGTTAGCACAAACTTACTGAACTCCAGTGGTTAGATCAGCTAGCATCAGTTACTATGTGCCGCATACACATGGATGGGGGCCATATGCTTATCTGTGTGTGTGAGAACACAGCCCCCGTCGTCCCATTCCCCCTGTCCTCCCATTCCCCCTGCACCTGATCTTGAGTTCGGAACGAGTGGCCAGGTTGGTGGACAGCTGCTGCATGAGGGACAGCAGTACGGGCTGGATGAGCGGACAGGGCGGCCGTCCAAACACAAGCTGGGAGTCGACCGTCTCGCACACATAGAGGACTAGGTCCAGGTCGGCCGCTGACAGGGCCTGCGTGGGCAGAATGAGAGTCGGGCCTGTAGGGGGAGCCAGCGAGGCAGAAAGAGACAGAGAGGGAGTTGGGGTGCCGTGAGCCGGCCCACCTGCTGGAAGGCCTGGTTGATGAGGCCCTGCTGCAGCAGCAGCAGCACGCTGGCCTGCTGGGCCTGGTAGTCAGCCTGAGCGGGGGGTGCGGGTGGTGCGGGGGGTGCGGGGGTCCCGGCGGCTGAATGCACGGCCTGCATGATGCTGGAGGTGACAGCTGCCTGCTGATGCTTCGCGGCCCGGCTCACCTCGCCCTTCACGGCCCGCTGCACCTGCACCAGGATGGAGTCCTGCAGGCTGGGAGAGACCACAGCAGGATGGGAGGGGGGTACCGATTACAACCCCCCCACCCCCCCTATAATTTATGTCCATGCCTTTACAGTTTACATCCTCGTACCTAAAGCCGCAAAACTCCAATAACACGTGATTACATTCATTGTAATTGGCGCTTGTGAAAAAAGAGTTTTAGAAAATGGGAAGCACTTTTAAAAGTTCGGGACAAATGGGCAGGTGTCCAGCCACTCCCAGAACGTGCCTGGACACTACTGGCCAATGAGAAGCGAGCGTGAGGTACCTACTTTCCCACCAGTGTGTGCAGCTGGTGCTGGATCTCGGCCCGCACACCGGCCAGCGTGGCGGCGCCCAGCCGGGTGCTGCAGCCGTGAAAGGCGCCGATGACGTGCTGGAGGTGCACCAGCAGGGGGTCTCTCGCGTCCCGCTCCCGCTGCCGCCGGCTCCGCGCCTGACTCTCCAGCTGCTGGATGTCTGGATGGGAGACGCACATGTCCCAGGTCTCATGCCCGCCGCCACGCCTAAACGTGCGAGCGTGCACAGAATCACGCCTGGACTCTTACACTCCTGCGTGCCCTGCCTGAAGCTTTCGTTGATCTGCAGGAACATGGACTGGCAGCCCTTCTCAAAGAGGGGCAGCACCACGCTGTCAAAAGTGTCCCTGTAGGACGTCTGGATGGGGCCCTGCAGTACCTCGGCCGCAGCCCTGCCGATGGCGTCCGCCGTGTTCTGCACAGAGGGACCGGATCTCGGGGTGAGAGACATTGCTTGGTACCAGAATGAACTTCACATACAAACTGCATCACTGTTTGTAACGTTGGGCACTTCAGGTGCAGGCTGCAGAGATACAGAGCAAGGACCCTGACTCTCAAGCATAGAGGTGTAACAGTGCTCCCACCACATGACTATTTAACTGTCCTGTTTTTGTAAAGTGCTTTGGCAGCCCTCAGACAGACATGCAAGAAAATGTCACTGGCATTTTAAATGGCTTATGGGAATTTTACTTGCACAAAAATGTTCTGAGTGCAGAACGAAAAAAGACTGATTCAGAGAGATAAACAAATGTCTTGGCCCCACCTCCTCTAGTTGCTTGCACCAACCTCCTGTACAATCTGATTGGTTATCTCTCTGAACCAATCATCTTTCGATCTGTGCTCAGAACATTTTCATGCAAGCAAAACTCCCACAAGCTGAAAAATGGCACTGACTTGTTCCATAATGATCCTTGGCACTCAAGACCCAAGACCCTAACAATGCCTAAATCCTGCGTCTATTTCTGGATGAGACACTGACCTTTGACTTGGTGACCCTGACCACATTGTCCTTGAGAGTCCCCTCCACGGACGTCAGCTTGGAGCTCACAGCGGTGTTCAGCTGACCAGAGAGGGGCTCCAGGCTCCTGCAGATGGCTGTGAACAGAGACACCGCTGAAACGTACCCAGCGGTGGGCAGGATTCTGCTAATCTGCTAACTGATAATTAGCAAAGCTAATTTTTTTGCGAGCGGATGAGCGTATCCCCTAACTTTGCAAACTCTTAGCGGACTAATTAGCATCCTGTAAATCTGCTAACATTTTTTCGGAGGTAAAGTAAAACTAGTCAGAAACGTTCAAATCCAAGATTCACTCATATCTGTTCTGGTCTGTGAGCATGTCTGCAAAAGTCTATCTGGCACTCTGCTGGTTGACTATGTGTAAACACAAGACTAACTTAGTCGACAACTTGTCACATTTTAAGTAGTCTGAGCTAATTGTGAGTGAACAAAAATAAAGTCCATTTAACCCGAGGCACTCTGAACTAAGCGGAGAATTAGGATCTGTATCACAGAACATTAGCAGTTATCAGATTAGTGATATCAAATTAAACTTTTGAGTTAGCCAATTAACGATTATCCAAGCTAACTTTTCGGCTTTCGGCTGAGCCACCACTGGACATATCAAGTCATTTCTACATTTCTAAACGAGATCAGGCTTTTCTTCCAGCTGGTTTCAGTGCCAGGCTTACTAAATAATTCTCATTACTGCGATTGAATGGCTACGATCGCGGAAAAAAGGCAATTTAGCGTGTGGCTCGAGGGAGTGACATGGTTAATGGCATCTGGTTAATTGTGTGGTAGTTACGTCCCTGTTCGTCCATTCAAATGACACTGCAAAATGGCCAGCAACGTCCTACGAATGTCAACTACATTCCTTTGTGGAGAGTGGATGTCCTGGGACAAGTTAACCTTGTCGCTTGTGTAAAATCCTATAAAACACCTCCCACTGTAAAAGAGGCAAAGCAGGCAAAGCTTAAAGTCACGACAAACACCCATCCAAAGCTCTGATCTACTCCCCCTGCAGGGACACCCCCCACCAAGGACAATCACACTGACACTCCCCCAGGGGCTGTGGTTATCTAGGCTCTCACATTCAGCCACTGGGAAACCTAAAACTGTAATCATTCACAACAGAAAGGACAGCTCTGCTTAATTTAGGACCATCTTAGAAACACTCAGAATGTAAATTATTATTATTTATTGATCTGCCTGACAGTTTTATTCAAAGCGGCGTGCAATTAAGAAAGCAGGGTTAGCCAGTCCCTGGAACAATTCAGGGTTAAGGGCCTTGTTCAAGGGCCCAGTGGTGAAGTCTCACTGTCAACTCTGGGATTTGAACCAACAAACTTCCCGTCACAGAAACAGTGCTCTAAATCCTACACATTGTCCCCTATTATACAAACCATCTTCTAGCCAAGCTGAGTAGGACACAGATGAATGAAGGTTTTTACAGCAGAACGTCCTTAAAAAGTTCCTTAACCTACATCTTGGGTAGTCGTGTAGCAAACGCAGTCTCAGTGATACTCTAGTTAGGCTCCAAAAGGCCCTCACTCAGAAAGCTGAGAACACCTTCAAGCTGATGGACAGCCTACAGTCATCTCTATGGCAGCTAAATATCAGATTCACTTAAATCATCAGATTAAGCAGAGCCTTCATACAGCATCCAAGCCCAGAACCCACTAACTGCCCGCATAATGCCTCGGGTGTGATCTTATTCTCCTGAAGCACGGCCACCTCCTGCGGGAATAATGCTTCACGTCTTCAAACTGGGCTTCAACCATAACGGAAATCGTTGCGCTCTGTCAACCGAGACACTCAAGGTAGATTGAATACACCAATATTTACAGAGGTTCGGCGCTCTCTATCAAACCGGCCCAAAATGGCAGCAACTCTGTACGCACACAAACTGTACAGCGCGATGTGGCACCGTGCCGCCAGAACCCGGCTGCCCTGTCGACAGTCACTTCAGATGTAAAGTTCTACATTTTGGTGACGTTTAGTGTGAAGTACCTCGCTTGAGGGTATGTGCGCAGGAAGCCCAGTCACAAGGCCGTGTGCTTAACCCCTACAAGAGAGGTCTTCATGGGGAACAGGAAGTATACTCACTGTGGGGGAGCGTCCTCCTCATCTCCTCGCGGAGCAGCCGCTCCAGCCGGCCGGACAGCGTGCTGCTGAGGGTGTGAGTCAGCTGCTCAGACAGGTGGTCCTGCACCAGCCGGGCTTTCTGCTCCTCTGCTGCCAGAAGGAGCTCCATCCTCAGTTCTGAATACCCAGCGGCTCAGGGTCATTAACCCAACATTCTCATGGTGGGGACCTACATGGCTGACCTAACACTGTAGCCCCTGATAACTAAACACTCTCAATACAAGACCCTGTATGCCTGACCAAACTCAACACATAGCTGCTGTTATCTGAACACTCTCAATACAAGACCCTGTATGCCTGACCAAACTCAACACATAGTTGCTGTTATCTGAACACTCTCAATACAAGACCCTGTATGCCTGACCAAACTCAACACATAGCTGCTGTTATCTGAAC
>JAODUD010000019.1:22094353-22105620 GCA_026784285.1 Stomatorhinus walkeri | reverse complement strand
CCCCCCCCCCCCCCCCCCCCCCCCCCCCCCCCCCCCCCCCCCCCCCCCCCCCCCCCCCCCCCCCCCCGGATCCGTCCACGCCTCCCACCACACACCCACCATCGGTGGCGCTCTCGCTCTCCTCGTCCAGGGGCAGGCCCTCGGAATCAGGCGCGCGGCCGCGGCTCGTGTCCAGGAGGCCGAAGCTGAGCACCGGGTGGGCGAGCAGGAACTCGGAGATGGCGCTGAAGTGGGCGTGGCCCCGCTCCAGGTCCTGGGCCAGCTCCATCACGTACAGGACCTGCGGGGGGGGCACTTCTATGCACTGACTTCCAATTGTTATGTAGTATGGCTGTTCACCGTTTGTCTATTTTGGAGTGTTTGTCAGGTTGTGTAGATAACAGAGGTAGTAATCTTCTCTCTGTCTGCTGTCTGATACCCTGTCCTTAGCACTGTAATGTCTGTCCTGTTGTGAATGCTGTACTTTCAAGGAGGAAATTACATTTCATTCTGTACTCTACTGCCCCACAAAGGTGAAACACAGTAACTACACTGACACTGAAACTGAGGAAAAGGGCTTCAAAGTTCTCTGAATGTCTACCACTATTAGTAGTTCATAAGTAAATGATGAATTTGTCACGAGATAAAACAGAGCCTAACAGACCAGATTTCGGGCTTAATTGTATTTTGATAAAATATGCAGTTACAGTTATCTGCCTTCGTTGGCCAGTGTATGTGTCTGAGATTACAACAAAGTTTTACTTAACTTCATAGGATCATGATGTTAAACACAAACACCCCTGCTACTCTGTCAACCACGAGAAGTCGGGAGGTTCTGCTTTCAGCCAGAGGGGGGCGATACACCCACCTTCCTCTGGACGTCGGTGAGAACCAGGTACGTGGCCGTCAGGTCTAGACTGACCTTCAGACTGGGAATGATGGGGGAGCTGAAGGGGTCTGGGGAGAACCTGAAGTTCAGGTGAGACAGTGATCAGCACTGGCATGGGGGGGTGCTGCAGGCAGGGGGGAGCGCCACAGCAGCGGGGGGGCCACCTTATGGTCTGCAGGCAGGTCCAGGACACCGTACACCACATCTTCAGCTCGCTGCTCTGATTGGCTCCAGTGATGAGGAAACGCCAGAATGGGACCCTGGGGGGGGGCAAATATAAAAAAGTGGCAGGGAACCCAAGTCAAACCAACAAATTGCCAAAAAAAGTGGAAGATTTTTCAAATGCAGTTTCTGTAAAATGCATGTGATCACACATGAGGAATAGATGCAAACGTGGCCCATCGAGGAATCCCCCCATCCCTGGTGACAGTCCTCTCTGGCAGCCGCTCACGGCACTCCCACTTAAGACCACCGCGACCCCCCCGCCAATCCGGACGCGGCGAGGCGGAACCGGGAAGAGGTGCATTGTGGGTACCCACTCTGGGTCCTGCTGTTTGTGGTTGTCACAGAAGAGCAGGCAGGACAGTGGCCTTCCGTCGTGGGGCTTCCATTCTAGCAAGCACCTAGGGTGGGCAGGGGGCAGATCGCCCCAGATCTAATTATGGGATACCTCTCCACACATTTCACCGTTTGACACGAAAAGATTAAGCTCTGCACTCCAAGGCAGAGACGAGTAAAATTAATTAAGCCTCAAACAACTGCCTGAGGTACAGAGGTGTTATTCATACTGCAGTGAATGACGGCGCCACCTGGAGCCGGGACACGGGTACGAACCTCGGAGAGTTGGTTCCTTCGATATAGATCTGCCAGAACTTGAGGTATCCGTCGTGGCTGGCTGTGGCGAGGATGGCGCCGTCAGGGGACAGCGCGCCCTCGCTGATTGGCTGTGGGACACACAGCTGGGTCACACTAGCCACCAATCAACACTGAGCCAGCAAAAATATTCAGAGAAAGCTATTTGTAGTCAAGGATACAAGGAAATGTCAAAGGGGTGGGAGTGGCTAAGTGGCACTGCAGCCGGGTCCTCACCGCACGGTGACCCCGCACCGTGATGAAGCCGTCTGTCAAGGCAGCACTGTCTGCTGGCCACGAGCTTCGGCTCGCAGTGAGGATGTCGAGATCCCACACCTCGGCCTGGAAGCGATCGAGAGAGCTGTGAACATGCAGCTTCCTGGGCTCGAACCCGGACCCCCTAGTGCTCCTGCTATATTCGCAGATTAAACCATAACCTTCCTGTGAATATTATGGATTATGTCGGTCGCCGTGCCAGCTGGAAATGAGCACAGCGAGGTAGGAAAGACGGGGTGCGTACCCGGTCCTCATGGAGCAGAGCCAGGGTCTGGAACATCTCCTCAGGGCCAACCTCACCCTCCTCGGGGATGAAAGGGCACCAGATGAGCCTCCGGTTCGGATTCAGGGGGGTGTCACTGGGCCTCAGCACGTGCACAATGATCTCATCTCTAGGGTGGGGTGGTAAAAAATCAGCAAAGGATTAAACACAGTGCGCATGTCTGCTGCTGTCCTGCTGCTGCCAGCGAGCAAACTCGCTTTCCAGATCCAGACACAAAACATAGCAGACATTTTAGAGGAAAAGCTTTGACTTGAAAATAGAAGATCGTATGTCATCTGTGAAGGTATTCATTCAGTAAACCCCACCAGGATTTCCCTGAATTCCATGTAAACATAAATTATCCACCCATATAAGAAAGAATATATGATTTAAGGGAATAAACAGACACATAAATAAAATATATGCTTTTCTAATAGCTACAGCACCCCAAACTCATCTATTTGGATCTCTGTCCCGCATCCTGATCTTTAAAAGTTTGATTACATTTTGATTAATCCTAAACCAGCATGTACGATAGCCCCACACTAGCATTGTTTTCGAATTCTACACGTCAGCAGAAAAAAAAGGACAGAGCTGGGGAGCGTAATCTTACAATCAAGCGCTGCTGGGGAGCGTAATCTTACAGTACCTTTTGTACAGACTAAACTTATGCATGAAATCCAGTCTTTCCCAGTGTCCATCACAGTTAGCCACGCATGCTATGCAGACTGCTGCACTTCAAACCTTCATTTATATTGTCTTTTATAAGGGAAACTTCCCCAACACATGTACGTTGGATTTAGTCTGAGGATTTACAGTCCACATTAATAACTATAATTAATTAAGCAGGCAGTGTTGTGGTTAAACACTCACAACCTGCAGGGTCAAGCCCAAGCGGGGGTCTGATGCAGAGACTTGACCTGATTCACCCCACCGTGTCCAGCTGTGTGTATGGGTCAAAACCTGATTTATCACTAGAGGATGCCAGCTGCTGCTGCGGGTGTCGATGCTGCCTTCGCCGTTACATACCGTATCTTGCCGCCACAGCTGCTCAGCTGCCAGACAAAAAGGCTGCCGGCTTCGTCCACGCAGGCCAGCTGGTCGGAGTCGAGGTGGGAGAAGGCCAGGTCGGCGACCACGCCCGAGAAGCCCTTCAGCAGCGCGCGCTCTGCCGCGTTCACACTCAGCACGCGGATCATGGCCGAGCTGTTGGCACCTGGGCGGGCAAACCAGGGCACGGAGACGCCGCTTTGACACAGGGCACACAGCTAAACACAGCTTCCCGTAATAATCACTCTTCACTTACTAAACTGTCAGTTTCACTTACTAATTACAGTATATTAATTCATACCTAAACAATCTCTTAACACGACTTGCCCCTGATCTGTATCTATTAGACAGAGGTGGACAGTTCAGGTCCGTGAACTACAAATCCAGACCAAGGATTTGTTTCAACCAACCAGTTGTACTCTGTGACTGTGACTCTAAACTCAACAGCTTTGTTGAAACAAAACCTTTTTACTTTTAGGACCTGAACTTTCTACCTTTGCCTGTAATGGATTACTCTTGTGAGTAACCCCAACATTGTTTTAATCTTGTACAGTCAGAGCTTTACCCTTGCCTTCTGGATAAATAAAGTCATCAATCATCAAGGTTTGCTGCTGAAAACCAGCTTTGAGAGAAAGACTGACAGCGCCCTCTGTTGGGTTATAAACTGTTACTGCAACAACTTGATGCAGCATGAGAAATAAGACGTCGGAATGCCTGATTTCTTTTTTAGGACGTCGTTTCGATTAGTCTCGGGAGTGCACAACTCCCAGTATCAAGGGCCTTTTTTAATAGCTCAAGTACAGCCTCATTAGAATCTGCACTAGATGTGCAGACTAACTACCTGGCGATTTGCTGCAATAGAGCACTTACAGAAAAGCAGTAGAGCACTGAGCCCCCAAAGAGCAGAGCTATGTAACACTCCCACAAAGACACCCCCAAAGCGACTCGCTGCACTGGAACGACCATTTCTGATGCAGTGGAGCCGCCATGATTGTGAGTGATGCATTGTGACTCACGCGATTCCACATATCAGTCCCCTTAATATGCAATTTCCTGCATCTCTATACGATTAAATAACAAAATTAATTTTAAAATGCTGATAAAAAAATTTTTAAATGCTCACCTCTGATGACGTATGCCAAGTACGAGTTGGACACCGCTATTAGATTGCCGTAATAGTACTTATGTTCCCAATCATAGTTTGCCATAGGCTGGATTTTAACCTGTTACACAAAATGGAAAGCGTTACACACAGGTTGTGGATTTCTGGCCATAACGTCTGCTCTACAGAATTAGTCCTTTGATTATGCTTATATGAAAGCAAGCCTTTTTGATTTTATAATGTCAACCATTAATAAATTATTCAGCAATAACACCAGGTCTGAGATGGGATTAATATGCACTGTCATTTGCCATCAAAATTAACTCACTTATTGGTTATTTAATTGATTCCCATTGGGTTGAACCAATCAGTGACTGACAGCACATCATAATCCCACCCACCATTGAGTATAATATCCAGTCTCCCGATCCCACTTCCAGGTGCTGTATCCTATCGCTTTTCACCTTGTTGCTGCTCCGGGCTTCGCTCTTGATGTTGGAATCATGGCTGGCAACTATCTCCACATCGTTGGATGAGATGGCGACGCCGATGGAGCGGTCATCACCAGAGAGATGTCTGGGAATCACAGAGACGCCATGTCTGTCACACTGTGCACATATCAGCGATGACCATACAGATCACACATTACTATGAATCTCATGGGATTATTACTTCTTGCAGTAATAATGTATGAATGCACCTCATGAACCAGAAGCAGCCAGTTATATTTGTGTTTGCTGCATCTTCCAAATCAAAGCAATTATATTTTATGTGCCCTAATAGTATGCATTAAGCAAAAAGTGGCTAAAATATGCTCCTTACAACTTTACAGAAGCTAATTTATAATTATTTTTGATTGTTTGATTTTAATATGTAATATTGCTATAAATCAATCTTATCTGCCTGGACAGTATATATGAGCGACTCTACTTAAATATAACAACCAAAGTGGCCTACCCTAAAACAGAACTGAAAAGTTTAAACGCACAAAACAAGTGGTTTGGTTTTATTTTAATATTAAAAATACAGACTTCCATTTCAGTATTTTGAACAGCGTGCAAACCCTTGTCCTCACTTAAGCACATGATAAACGCAAAGATAGCACAGGAAATGAGGAGGATGCACACATGATCTGTCCGTCCTGGGCGCTCATGGTCTCGGCGGGCGGGCAGGTGGCTCCTTCTTCGGGGACTAGGATGCCCGATCCAAACAGGCCATTGAGGTCGCCGTTAAAAGACGTCTTTTGGCTCCCAGCTGGGGCTGTTCCTAAGTGGAGAATTTTCAAAAATGTTGATGCATGCATAACAAAATCATATTCTGTATTTTTTTGTATCACGCAACACATCGTGTCAGGTTACTTTCCATCACTCGTATGTAGTCTGGACTGCATAGTTACAAGGAAAATATCAACAGCGCTATAAAAATATATAGCGTGCTGTAATTTAAATTGCACGGTCTTACCGAAAGATTACATTTACAAATCTATTACTTTAAGGATACAAAGCGATATTTCCAGACTAATGCAGTGATATAAGCAGGCCGTTTTTGCAACGTTACCTGCCGATTTCGGTATAACTGCATGTCGCTCATCGGATTCGCGCCGAACCAGTGAGCTGCGCCATTCGCACCAGTTTAAACCTCATTATTAAAGTTTATTCTCCGGTTAAAATGCCGCCGAATCCCCCAAGCTAGTCAGGGACCCCGTTAAGTTCGGCCGGCGCCGCAGATGCACGGTGTGCGGAGTGGGAGGCAAATAGCGTCAGCGGGGCTGCAACGCGTGTGATCCGCCCGTTTGCGCCGAGGTATCGGCGATCGGTCAGGTTATCTGTAACGCCACGGTCTCCCTCACGTCTAACCCCGTCACCCAGCGGCCTAAACACGCCCCGATCCTCCGTGTCGCCAACGACTCACCGTCACCGCTACCGGTTCGGTCCAGCTTCAAAATATCCCGGAGATGCTGGGTGGCGTCCTCTACGTCTATATGCGCGTTTGAAGCCATGGGCGGGAAGGCGTGGGGACCCGATGCGCTCATCTACGGCTGCCCCAAGCTGCCGGAGCCGCGGCCGGATCCGCTCCAGTGGGAAACCGAAGCCCGCTCTTCAGTTCCGAGGGAGCCGAACTGTCTGAGCAAACATGCTGTAAAATCAGCCTCCGCAGTTTCTCACTGCGTTTCCACGCCTGCGGTCTGTGTTTTATACACCTCCCCAGCGAGAGGGATCCCCATCCTCTCATTTGGGAGGCACAATTAACAAACCCGAATCCATCTTTCTTTAACTTGTTTATTTTTTTGCAATGAGTCAGCAACAGAAGTCCAAGCTTTTTAAAACGGGGGTATGAACTGAAACCAGCTGCCGTTGACCGCGAAACCCCCCTCCGCTCCCCTAACAAAGTCCTTTGAACAGTAAGCTATTGCAGTGCAGTACAAGTTAAAAGAAAAAAGAGACACTTAAACAATCCTTCAGTACTTAAACAGGGTTACCTATTCCTTAGCCCCCAATGTAAAAATAAAAGGCAATTCTGATTTTTCAGGCAATACGTGTTGTGTAAACTTAGTGAACAGAGTAAAACTTCGCCAGTTCTATTTGGAGGGAAAACACATCAGAAAGTAATATCTAAGGGGCGGTCATGTAAAAAAAGGAATTTATCCTTCATGGCAGTGGGTTTTTAACTGGGGATGAAAAAATAGCAGACCAGACCATTACCACAAAGGTGTGATTTTATAGATAACTAAGGAACAGTGTGGGATGGGGTTAATATATTTTTGCCTGTGGACCCCCCAGCCAAACACCCCTGTTCCATGTGAACGTGCATCTTGTTTACTTAATGAGCCTGCAAGTGACATTCTACAGAGGTATCACCAGAATGATACAGGCACCGTGCAGGAGGATAACTCTCCAGCAGGGCCCCCAAAGCAGGGCTGCTTCTCACATTGCCGTGGAAGTTAGAGGTTACATCAGTACTGAGGGCAAAACCTTCAGCGATCAGAAAAACCTGGAAATCGCTTGTGAGTAGGTCGGTTGCCACTGTAAGAGACGTGCGTTCAACTGAAGTCCGTTTTGTCCTTCAAGCAGCATACTAGACCTTCGTTTTGACAGCTTTGCAAGCTAGACATTTAGACATGTGCTCTATGGTGAGAAGGTCAGACTGTTTTTGAGGGGGAAAGTGACACTGGAAAGACAAGAAAAGGGGAAAAGAAGGCAAACACACAAAAGATGGAGGAATAAGAAACCATAGTTAAGAAAAAGTCAAGATTTATTGTGTACTGTGGTTGTAGTAATCACCCTGGGACAGATCGGGGGTGACGGGGGGCTGGTCAGTCATGTTTCTTTGGATTGCGGGAGCAACCTGTCAGTACATGTAAAATTAAATGCCAGAAAACTAAAAGGGAGAGAACAACTGAGCGAGTAACAATGAAGTGAAAGTATAAAACAGTGTAAAAGTAAGTTGCTCTTCTGGCATCAATAATGCAGCTATTCTAGGTTTCCAACAGCATGCAGAATAGTGCAGGGGCTATGACAGGCTGCCTGCGGCGCTAGCCGTTCGGCGTAGAACAGGAGTTTGTGTCCCGGAGATTGCTCGTGCCTGCGCGTTGGTTCTGTCCGCTGACTGGTCGGGGTTTGTTTTTTTGTATGAGCGACATCTCGGATCCAGTGTAGAGGAGGTTTACTTCTCAGAGGCAGGGATGGAGGAACGGCGTGGGCGTGGGGAGCAGAGGGAGGCGGACGTTGGGAGCGAGCTGAGCTTCACCTCCACCGCCGTCCCACGTTCCCCGCTTCCCACCTGCACCTTTAGCCGAAATTGTGAATGGCCAACCGGAACATGTCATTGGTGCACACCCAGGCGTCGTTGATGTTCTTCAGGAGAAAGATCTGATGGAATCCCATGATGGGGTCCTCATCAGCCTGGAAGAGATGTGGGAGGGCACAGGGTGTTAGGGTGTGATCTTTGGTGGTACAGTGGCTTCCACTTGAAAAGCTTGAATAGCCACACAACATAAAACTGAAGACTAACAAGGAACTAGATTCCCTCATTATTCAAAACAGTTTCAGCAAAATTAATGTATGTCATCAAACTAGTAGAGAACAAAGGAAAACTCAAACTGACAATGTCGAGCTGCTGCTTCTCTGGAGCCGAAGCCCTAAAAGGCCATACACTGCCACCAAGAGAAACGGGTTATACGGCTTCTGCCGATCCCATCCAGCATGATACCCACCATGCATGTGCATAAATCAGGTTCTAGGCTCTGTCAGCTTTGCCTTTTCAACCATAACAAGCTGCTTAATCATGGGTCAGCAGGTAGCGCGGCACATGACAGACTTCTAACCTGTCGGTTGACACTCAAGTTCCAAGATGGGCCTTGCTGTAGCACTTATGATCAAGGTACTTCACCTGAACTGCTAAATATGGAAAACCACCCCCCATCCAATTCTCAGAGAGCTGTCCATGACCTAGTATTTATATATCCATGTGAGATCTCGAACTCTGGAGAGATCCAAGTCTCAAACCGGCATGCTGTCAGAGGCAGACAAGCACTGAAAAAGCATGCAGATCTGAAGCGGACACCAGGCAGTATGTGCCAGGAGTGAAAACGGAAAGGAGGGGGCTCCGACTGGGCATGACCCTCAAGCTCCCCATTCTTCAGGGAGGAATTTCACAGCCACTTGAAAGGCAGCAGAAAGAACATTAAGTACAGCACCGCCTGCAGATGGCGCTCACATCATCACCAAGACGAGCCTGACTGTTAATAGGAACCCTAATCAAGTCATGCTTGGATGCTACTGAGGCAAATGCATCTAGTATAGAAGATGGCATTCACCAGTCATAGTCACATTACAAGGCAGGCAAGCTTAGGTCACCCACTTCAAATGCAGGTCCTTACTAACAGACAGCGGGAAAGCAGGGGAATCAGGCCATATGTCAGAGGTCAAAGGTTGTGCAGGGCTAGCCTGAAGACCTCGTTGGTGCACACCCAGGAAGTGCTATAGCTTCTCAGCAGAAAGGTCTGGTGGAAGCCCAGAATCTGATCATCATCCGCCTGAGCAAACAGCAAGAGAAACTGCAGTAAGAGGCCTTCAGAAGGCAGGACAAGCCGGCCAGCGATGCTCACGCCAGGTTCATGGTGCTCATGTCACCTCTAGGGATCCACAGCACTGGATCTTAAAAACCTTCAAGATCAGACCCACAAAACTCTATCAAGAACAGCTCCACATTCTTATATAGGAACATCTCTCTCACATCAAAAGACAGAAACTCTTCACCTCCACCCACCCCCCCAAAAAAACACAACACACACTAGACAGCAATGCAGGAGCTCAAGGAAAAGCAGAATGTCAGAGCAGGCCCTAAATCCAAGCCTTTCAGTTCACTTCTCAGCTGGGCGCACGTAACAAACTCCACGCTGGAACTCCAAGATTTCGACAGGCATTACACTGAAAAAACCTGTATCTGATGGATCCAGCTACTCTGCCATGTCACATACTGAGCTGAGACACCACTAGGGGGCTCCCAGCTCCCAAGCAACTGAGTGTGCACCCCCCCCCCCCTGCTAAAATGACAATCACAGAGAAAATGGGTCGGATACTTCAGTCTTCCCATTAACTTCAGGAATACCACTAAGAATGAATGGGAAAAGTAACACCCAGAAAATAACACTTAAAAGGCTGTAACAAGCAGAGGTTTCAAGGGAGGCTAATAAATCATTGCATTTTTATTGAAGCTAAAAGCAAGCACTTTGTTTTCTTGTGTATGTTACAGATGCCAAACACAATGGGATCCTGACTGATGTTTTAATTAGTAAAATATTATCTAGAATTTGAGTACAAAAATGTATGAAGATGAAATGTTGAGCTCACTTTTATAATAGAGATGTAATTCTTACCCATGTGATGATGAGTATGTGTGTGTGTACCTGATGTGTACGTTACACTGTAAACATACACCAAGGATTAGATGTAAACAAGATCCAAGTCATATCAAAAATGAGCCTGGACAAAAACAAATGTATGGCACAATTAAATGTAAAATTATCCCTATTCATCTAACAAAGAAACCAAGTAAAATTGCTTTAAGTGAGACCCCTTATAAATAACGGCCCTACAGTGGCACTGCTTACAGTTCCACTCCTCACACTGAACCAGCCCCGTTACTCCCACAGACGGGCAGAGACACACAGGCCCTTACTTTTAGTTGTCCTACTACCATACTCAGTATACAGCTGTCGGGAGTTGGCTGGTGGTCTTGTGCCGTTATGTTGTGAGCGATTTTCGTGAAGGGAAGGCTCTGCAGAAAATTGGGGGGGGGGGGGGGAATGGACCAAAACATTACATTTGCCAATGAATACATGCATTCCTTACATGAATTTTCTTTGAAGTATTCTTCCATGTTCTGATATATGATACTCGTTTATTGTAATCACATCTACGGCATGTGTCCTACCATGGACACGCAGGATGACTGAGACATGACCCGTCATGCTACACTTAATATGTTTCCGGGACATCGACTGAATACAGTACTGAATTAAGTGTAATCACACCTCTGTGAAATGTTCTCTAAGAGGGTAAATACCATTGACATTTGCAGGAGTATGACTTTATGACGAGACCTTACATGCATCAGGTTGAAATTCAGTACAGCCTTGTCAGGATTTACATCAGCTTAAATGTAAAAGCGATTAGCATCCTCACAGAAAGTTTCTCAACAATTGCTGCTTTTCCCTGGAATTGCTGTCCTTCCCACGTAAGGCATGATGCATCGATCTGGAAGACAAAAGAGTGACGCGTGAGCACAGCCAATCTGGGAATGGACATCTTAAAGGGGGTGGGTCTGTGGTACAGCACCCACACAGACACACACAC
>JAODUD010000019.1:22078312-22093616 GCA_026784285.1 Stomatorhinus walkeri | reverse complement strand
CCCCCCCCCCCCCCCCACACCCCACCCCTGCAGGGACCGGGAGGCAAAGGCAATGGAAGTAAAGCCAGGCTGAAAGGGATTGGCATGGCATTCTGATATATCCACAGAAGCCCACACTTCCTAGTTTCTGCAGGGATACGCCGTTTCATTCAGCTGACCCAGAGTCCAGCCTGACACGCATAACGCTGACAGAGGCAAGACATCACACCACAAGATGAGGGCCTGATGCAAGCACCTCTCTGGCCCGAGAGACGGGGGCACGGCCTGCAGGGGGACTCACATATATTGCTCCAAGTTGGGTCCTGTCTGTATCAAACAATTGGTAGTAGTGCTGCACAAAGCTGGATCCTATCTGCTCCCAGAGTGGCTTGTCTCCCATCCTGATTCACCCGACAGACACTGGAGAGAGAGACAATAAACCTGCAAGTTAGACATTTCGCAAGTAGGAGAAACAATTAAATTCACCGAGCAGAATGAACCAGAGAGAAAATCCAGCATTAGAATGTAAATAAAACTCAGCTGGCAGTATAGAGTTGAGTCAGAAGAATCTCTCACCCTGCTTCAACATCTCGCTATCTCACAACACCCAGAACCTGAACAAACACCATTCCAGATGTTCGGATATTTTATGCAGAACAGTAATTTTATTATATTTAAAAGACCACACAACCCAGGTAGTAGGATGCAGCAGGTAGGCGTTTCTCAGGTATTGTCTGATGCTCAAATTTCTCAATCAGATACAAGAATATAAATGATATATTATCAATGAAACCTAGAGCAGAGAAGCAAAGGTGCAGCCTAGTGGACCAGGAACCTTCTGGGTTAGTCCAACAGATTGTGCATTTAATGAGGTATGAAGACAACATGTACACATTTAGCATTCCCACGGAAAAGGTCATCCCACCTGGAGTTTAACTGCCAGAGATCATCCTTAAAAGGTGACAAACGCTTACAAAGATAAGCTCACTGGGCACAAACTGCAGCTCTGGAGATTTTCAGTACAGAAGTAGCCAGCACAGTAACAAGTCCTACAGCAATTAAGGCCACTGAGATTAGGAGTCAAAGCAAAACAGGCCATTCTAACACACACCATAAAGACTCTACATGTGTCCTTCCTCAGGATGATCTCACTCACTCTCTCCACACCAAGATGAACCATCAGAAGTACGCAGAAGATGGTGAAGCCTCTGAAAGCACTGGAGAATTTGTAAGAGAGAGTGACATTTTACCAAGGGAGCCTCTGTGCATTACTCCAGTTAATCAGTAGGGACTATTACCTATTATGTACTAATGTCAACAGCAGTGATGGTCACAGCTGGGCAGAGCTTCATGCTTTTAGAGATCCACAGTACAGCAAGAAACACGCCGTATGTAAAGTGTTTTCACAACAAAGCGTTCCCAAGTTTCGTAACTAATTTCAATGAAAGCTCTTTATTAATACAATGCACACCATCGTTCTCATTCCAGAGCTTTGGCTTACCAAGTTCAGGATGGGGCACGTTCTTAAATTCAGCAATATTTCGACCAAAAACTGCAGCACACTTTTCTGAACTGTTTTACAAAATTCAGCCAACGCAGTTCAGAATACCCACCAAATCCCAGGTGAAGTCAAGAAGGTGGCGGTTTACAGCACATCTGTCGCTATGTGATGCATCGAGTAGCAGTTGCGCAGGATAATGACCAGAAATAAGTGGCTCGCCGCAACACATGTGATTTTATTCTCTGCAATCACAACTGGCCCTGGGATGAGCTCAGTCTCAGTCGATGTGAGTAAATGACACGCAGTGTGGAGGAGGAGAGACTGCAGAGATGCCTGATGAAAAACCTTAAACCGTCACACAATGGCCAAGATAACAGAGCAGACATCTGCAACATCTGCGACATCTGCCATTGCACAGCCTGCCTGTGAAGCAAATGTATAAATGACTGACCGTGCACTCTGAACTCAGGCTTCATTCTAACCAGCACCTATGTGGATGTTTCATAGGAGAGAGAGATTGGAAAGGAGAAAATCAAAGAATTCCAATGTACTTGAACAAGCAGTAAACACAACTTCAAAGCATCTATAAACCTCAAATAATTTGTGCTTGACACCCCCACCAAAGATTTTCTTTACGGCAGTATTTCTTAAACCAGGCCCCGGGGACCCCCAGACGGTGACCTACAACCAACAATACCACAAGTTCTGTGATTTAAACTTTATACTGCAGGGCTGTTAAAATCACAGTCCTCAATGTCCAATCACTGCTGATTTCCCAGCCTTCTTTTACCTGTGAGCCAGGTGTGAAGCCCCTGTGGCCAATCAGAATCAGTAATTATTAAGCCAAGTACCTTGGAGAACTGAAAACAAGGACTGGATTTGGAATTGAGGGGCAGATGTGAAGAGCTCCGTTATAATGTACTTATTACCTAAATAAAAACCATCATAGGATATATAAGCAGTTAAAACACAAATGGGTTCAGGCCTGAGGACTAAGACGAGAGCAGAGGCTAATGAAGACCTACGAGGATAACCCAATCAGCAGCTTGCAGACAGCAAACAAATTATGCACTTGATAAATCGCTATTCCACAAAATCCTGAAAAACAATTACCACGAACAACAAGATAAATCTAGCAGAAAGCTATGGCTACCAACTCTGTATTGAAAAGAAAACCCTGAGACATTGGAGGAGATTGTTCAATCACCTACGGGTCATTCGACTGCACAGGCGGACGCTCTCGCAGCCACAGCTTTCCTAAAGAACTAGGATTGCTTCCCAATCCCATCTGACAATGAACATGAAGCTGTGCATAATTTCCATGGCAACTGCCCAACCACATGCACAAATGATGCTAAATCACCACCACACTGTCATCTTGCCTTCTGAATGGAGGCCCATCATTAGCTCTTAACTAAATTATTTCTGTAGTAGGGCAGCAGGTAGACCAGCAGTTAATCATGTGAGCCAAAGTTTGCAGCTTGCGTTCCCATAAGGGGATCTGCTGTTGTACCGCTGAGAAAGGTGCTTAACCTAAGCAGCTAAGTATGACTAAATTACTAAGCTAAGAAACTGGTTTTAAAACGCTGAAAAACTGACAGATGGAATGTGCGACATCGCCCGCAACTGAACATTTTGATTCATTGTTTTAAAAAGCAGTTTAACGGCAGTTTTTTTTCCAACGTGGTATGAATTAAGTTCTAAGCAATAAATACCGAATACATAAGCAAACCGAGGCACTGCATCCTTGTCCCATGTGCATCAGAATAAAGCCAAAGTCTTGCTGTAACAACAGGTCAGCTTCACCAAGGTTAAAGACAGAGAGGATCAAACTAGTAACCTAGACTACCGTACCTGTCAAGACACTCCACCTTGTAATGCATCAACCAACTGGAAACCCGATCACAACAAGCGCGTGATTTTGAGCTAGTGGGCGCTTATTAACTGCTCCTTTTGATTTAGTCGAAGAATTCCAACTGACGCAGTCCCGTCGGGATGTATTTAAAGTTTGTATTTGTGGGGACAACCTAGCGGTGAACTACTTCAGACACCCATAAACTATAGATGATTGCAATTTCAATCCGGTGGACATTACGCAGCCCAGTAGGACCGTTAAAACTAACGCCCGAAGCACCGCCGACCTGCCCGTCCGGGACAGCCTTACCGCAAGATTACAACGGTTGCAGACTCGGACTCGCCCTGCCCCGGGATCTGCGCGTCTCTCCGCTCTTTTGTCGCCGTGACACATGCCGCGGACGGCGGCGCCGATCTAAGCTCACGTCGCGCAGCCGTTTTCGCGGCTCATTTGAAGTAAAAGGGCAAGAAAAGTGCGCTTCGGACGGCGGCCGGTGAGAGAAGACAGGCGACCCCACGGCCGACACGTGTTCTCTCATTCCAGGCTAAAAATACAGCTCACGCCCCAGGTCGCCCCCAGCTGAGCTGCCTCCCAGACTGTATGCGGCGGTGTACAGCGCACACAGGGGCCCAAAGTAACGTTAAAGTCCCCCCCTTCTACAACGCAGGCGTGTCTGAAACACTTCTGCACACTGCCTGCCAAAAAATCTCCTGTCATTTTCCTCAAGCGCGGGGACGAGGTGGTCACTATGTCAATGCTCACATTTCTGACAAATGCATTTTTAATGAATGAACTATAAATCCCTACACGCTGTAACTTACCGGAGGCCCAAAACAGCTAGCTACTGCTGTTTCCCCAGTTATGGCGATCGGCGAGCGCGGCTGAGTCGATCCGCGTCTGTTGAACTGCGCATGCTCACATTAACGGACACGCGTTGTTGGATTCTGGGAAGTGGAGTTCATTTCTATCAGAGAGCAACTACAGGAGGCCTAAAGTATCCTAATTCCAGGCCAGCTTTTTTTCTCTGGTAACGCGGCACGTTGTATGTGCTCCGTCTAATTCCATTTTAGTTTCTGCAGCAATTATTCTGGCTTGACTGGACTGTTGATTAGTTTTACATGTGATCCCATGGTAGAAGTTATTCTTTTCAAGGGAAACATGCTGCTATTCTAGAAAGTGATGCTGTTTCGTCCTATTTTTTTTTACCACGTTTTGGTATATGCACTGCATCTTATTCATGTTAACTTAATGCTTTGAAAACAAAGCATTTAACAAAAAATGTTTGGGTTAAGTTTCATACATTTGAATGAAATTCCAATCAATTGAGATAATGCCATCCATTCATGAGTCTCCCGTAACCACTTATCATGGCAGGCAGGCAGCCTATCGCAGGGATCAAGGTCTGGGACACCCTATATGGACACTTTCAACTAGTTTAAAACTAAAGGAAATTTCATTTCATTATGCATTGACAAGAAAAGTGTACGAGTAATTGGCATGATCATCACATATTACCGTGAGTTTCAGTTATTATCAAAGACAAACGCTATGGAGAAGTGCACTGTCAGTGTGCATAGCTTTGGCCTCATTTAGTTCCATGTCAAATATTTACACTAAGCACGTCACTAAATCTATCATATGCACAAAATATGTGCCCAACTTCTGCAAGTGTTGCATTCTACTGTTTACTGTATATGAAAAGGCTGTACATTCTATAATATTGAAGAATATTTTTATTAAGTCCACATCTTTCTTACAAAGTGAATGCTCACTCGGCTATAGTTACTCCAACCCACCCTTCTTAAAACCATCACTCATAATAGGTATCCTCTACCCAATAAATCCCCTCAACTGTAAATATGCAGTTTGTGATAAGCTACACAGCGGGTATAACAAACATATACAAATAATGTACACAGCTGGCTCGCATACATTTAAACACGGAGGATGGGGAAAAAAGTATTAAATATGATTCTGAATTAAGCTGGTGATGGATCATAGACCAATATTAATGGATAATTAAAACATTAATTATAACTGCAAAAAAACTACATCGAGCTTCGTAATGGTAGTAAAATCATGAAGATGACTGGACAATCATGCTACTGTTTAGGTTTGCTGAAGAACGAGAGGACAAGCAATATTTACGTTTTCTTTGCACAAAATCACAATGTTAGTAAACTTTATTGAAATTCATCAAGCAAGTTCCTAATGACTTGAAATTTTACTTTATGTGCAAAAGGAATTGATTGTATAGTTGCTGTTAAAACGACTTTTGACAAATTGCATACATAAAAAAAGAAATTACACAAAAATATAAATATATGAAGTAGCATGTCCTTTTCACCTTCATTTGTTTTTCTTTTAAACCTTTCAGCACGTTTACATCACAGTTCACTTGAAGATGACAAAATCTTATGCTTTCATAAAGCAAATGCATTTGGTGATCGCAATCGGGATTTTTGATATACAGTCTCAGTTCGACTGGAGCATGGTGATATGCAAACTGCGCACTAAAAATGTATGCTATCGTACTACACTATACCTGGGAGAAACTAGTAATTAGTAGCTAAAGGCATTTCAAAGAAAAAAAAACTTGAAATTCTCATCTAACTCAACTGTGATAATCCTATACAAAAGACGGCTCACTTTTGTTTTGGTAACCCCTAAAAAATGTTGTTCGTAACAAACTGCCGAGTCTTCTACTTAATGTCTTTCATTCATATCACACTTTCTTCCGAACAGCAGCCCCGGAGAGCATCAGATCTCTTTCCCTCACTTCCTCCTTCAGTTTCGCTTCAGTTACTTTAAGCTGACGGATGGTGGATTTCATCTCCTTCATTTTTATCTCCAGCAAGGCGATGATGTCCCGCTGCTCGTTGAGCTTCTTCAGCAGTTCGGCTGCGGTGGTACCGGTATTCAGCGAGTAGGGGTGATCCAGCGCTCCGAGCGTGCAAAGGTCCACCACGGTGTACCGGGCACTCGGCGGAGCGGCGGCGGAGCTCGCTGCTCCCGCGTTGTGTTGCAGATCGCGCGTCGTCGCGGCCAAGCACGGGCTGTCGCCCTGCACGGTCACCTCGGCGGGATCGGCGGCCTGTCCGTTCTGGCCATTTTTCACCACTTTGCCTGCGCTTGGGAGCACGTCGACACCGACTTCTGGGCTCGCGGCGCTCAGCTCCGCACCCGCGTTTGCAGAAAGGGAAACTACGCTGGTGATGACAGGGAGGGTGGCGGACACTTTACCTTTCCTGCCTCTCCTGTTCTTTCTCTCGTTGACTCCCCTTAGCGGAAAAAGCGTCGGCACCCGAACGCTGTAAGTCTTCCGCCCGCCTGCGAAGTGGATGCTGCAGACCCGATGGCCCGTGGTGGGCTGGAAGGTGCTGAAGCAGCCGCTTACCCCGGCCCGGGAGATGTTCTTCAGCCAAATCTCTCTCTGTACCGTATCCTTTGGGAAGGTATAGAATCGCAGATCCCTGTCCCTGTGCGAGTTGCTGTAACAGCCCGGGACGCAGCAGGTGAAGCCCGGCATGTTTATTTCGGTATCTAGCTCGATGAGCAGAAATCCAGATAAAGTTTTCTTTTATTTCATTTTGTTTCGCTCCTCAGCGCGCCGTTATCAAGCCCAGCTGCTCCAGAGCGGAACTACACGTCCCACAATGCTAACGACTTCCTGTTTTGTTTTCCAAATCAAATAAACTGATAAATATAAATCATGAATCCGATACTCAGAGGTTTTAATTTATGTTTTGAAATGCATTCACGAGATGCTCGAACTTGCGTCAAATGAAAGCAAACACGGTGATTTACACCGTGTTAAACAGACAGTTGTCTTGTATTGGTATTGATTGAAACAGCATGTATATTTTAAAATATACTCAAATAAATTAATGCATTTTTCAACCTTCTACCTGTAGAGTTTTGAAAATGCGCACGTATTTAGTTAACAGCCGATAAGCATCATGGTTTCTGCATTGTCCGTTCTTTTGGATATTCTTCACTACTTCGCGCCTACATGCCTTTCAAACTACGTTTTGGATTCAGTAGCCTGCAGCGCCGAACGAACTGTGCACGAATATTTCAACATTAAACATATTTTTAAAAAGCCAATTATATACTTATATTACTAGAATACATATTTTCATTCAATTAACAAGAACACTTCTGTATTTGATCAGAAACTAGCAAAAATATATCATTGCGTCAACACAAAGCGTGCGTGTTGAATGACACAAAGCAAGCGTGTCAAACTACAACTCCCACAATCCAATTGATGCCACGATATTTTTTCCCCACATGCAATAGACGTGCGGAAAATTGGATAGTTTTTTTCTGAACACACCTGGTTAAATTGATTCGATTTTTGCCTGCTAATCTCTTAATAAGCATGGAATTTCCATATTACACACAGATTTTTTTTTTAACTGCATACATTCGTTATACCAGTTAATAAATTAAGTATAGGCATGTCTAGGCATGCTCAAGCACGCTGGATGCTGCAAAGCCAGGTTTTTACCAGTGTCCCTGATGCATACCTCGTATTACGTTTATATATTTTTGTCTTTATATTAATGCATAGGTTATATGCAAAGTGTAATTCAGCTACAGGTTTTCTGATCTCAGAAATAACTTCCCAGTGTCTTTATAGTTGGGATATTTTCTGTTACATTTGTGATGAATATAATCTAATAGCTCAAAGACATAACATGGCTGCATTAATTAAGTCTCTGGTCTATTTTTGGTGTGAAATTGGTCTGGTCATAATTTTGCTGTGCACTATATGGTGTCGATCTTAGAGCTTGTATTTAGAGGTGTAAAACTTTCGAGATTGAGCGTAAGGATCCTGTAGCATCTGACTAATTTCTTTAATGATTAAAGAAGGCATTTTCATTGGCCCACCCATCAAACAGGTCAACAATAGGCAGCTTGAAGAAAGGCCGGAGAGTCACATGGGTGGCATTCTGAGATGCTGAAAACCTGCAGAGCACCAGACTGTATCCAGCTGGCCAGCAACACCCTTCAGGCGTATGAGTTCAAGAAGTGGAACATCAATTCGTCCTTGCACATGCTGGTATCTTCATTGATGAGCTTGCTGAAAGGTTTCACGAGGACATGGAATATCTCAAACAATAAAAACTTTGCCCGTACGTTTTATTGGTATTTCTTCTTTAAGATAAATTATAGAACTATAGCAGTGACATCCAGCTGTGGTAAAGACATCATTGTCACAATGTTGAAGGCTTGGGTGAACTTTTGGTGTAAGCAAAAAAGAGCCTTAGTTCTGTAGTAGTAGGGGTCCTACCATGCTAAAATCAGGGGGGGGGGGCAAAAGAATAGTCCAACTGATCTGGGGGCACCTGGAATACTCTGCTGAATGGGCCTGGTTGAGATATGGGTCAGCACTCTGGAAGGCCTTTCTGAGATTGTCAGTATTTTTCTGTTTTTGAAAAAAATGTGAAGTTAATTAAATCACTTCATCATCAGAAATTTAAGCGGACTATGCATTTCGAAAGCCCCCTCGTAAATAAGTCCACATCAGCTCCGTCTGAATTAAGGATCTCTGTATCTATGCATATTCTCCCAAAGCACTAACCTCGAATCAGTGTTAATGTCACAACACTGGATCAATGCGCCAATTGATTAGAGTCTCTTTGCTCTTTGAACTCCAGCTGCACAATTATCTGTGTGTGTCCTGCTTCATCAGCACATGAAGGAAGTTTCTATGCGGTCTGTCAGAATGCTGCAAGCAAAAACACACTCGGTCATGCTGCTGGTTATCATGAAGGCTATTTTACAATGTACTCTGAAGTATCTATTACCTCTGCACAGAGGGTCTGATAGGAGATCACATCCTCACTGTCATCCATCTCAGACTGGGCAGCTTTCACCAGCTCCTTAATGTCATCCTCTCCTGTCAGTGGCAAGGCCCTCTGCAAGGACTCACTGTGTAGTGCGAACCAACAGCCCTCCTTATGATCTAACAGACATCCCCATTTATATTCGCAACTCCGCTGTACATTAAATCCTCCCTAATCACCCAAGAGCCAGTATGGTAGTATATGCATGTTTCACAGACCCTAACCTGCCCCCCCCCCCACAACACCTGTACCCTGACACATATCCTCACCTGAACTCTCGAATGGTCAGCTTTCCACTCTTGGTAGTGTCGATGTTGACAAACTCATTCAGCAGATGAGAAAGTATGCTGCCTTGTCTGTGGTATACACTCTCATCCACCTGTCAGTCACACAATCATTGAGATCACAGCCTATATACTCATATAGTATATTTACTGAAACAATCAATGGTAAGTACAGAGGCACATTAATGGTATGTGGAGTTTCAACATGAATTGCATTCCAATAGTTGTAGTATACAGTGTACTGCAGTCCCGAGACAGTGTCTACTACTGTACCCTCCAAACTGCTGCATAACTGAAATCCATCCACCCATCCATCCAACTCTCTATCCATCCATCTTCTATACTCCTTGTCCTATACAGGGTTTCAGAGGTCCAGAGACTATCCTGGAAACAATGGATTCAAGGCAGGGAATAACCAGGATACAGTGTCATCCCGTCGCAGTGCACACACCATTCATACCTAGAGGCTATTTGGTAACTCCAGTTCACCGTAGCTTGTTTTTGTACTGTAGGAGGACCCCAGAGCAAACCCAATGACAACACAGAGAGAACATGCAAACTCTACACATGTAGAGTCAGCTTAGATATAAACCACTGCGCTTCCCACTGCTCTCAGCTCATATCCCCCACAATGTCGACTGGTAATCATCTGCTCACTTTGCGCGTTAAGACGTCATAGAACAGAGAAACAAAGTGCTCCACCCAGCATGTCCACCCAGCATGTCCACCCAGCATGTCCACCAGGCGTCCACCAGGCTGTAGGCCCAGTGCTCCTCCCTGCGTCTCCACCAGGCTGTAGGCGATTGTGTGTAGAGCCTGTGGTGGATTGGTATCCCATCCAATGTGTTCCCGACATTGTGTTTCCTGCAGTTTGACTTCAGGCACAATACTGGATAAACAGTAACGGAAATGGGTGGATAGATAAAATCTTGGTTGTTATGTTAAAGTGTTGGTTGTTATGTTTAGACTAATTTAGGAAATACAATGAATGAAAATACCTCCTCATCTGCAGTGGTTTAGCAGCCTTCCAGACCGCTTGTAGGATGTTCAGTTAATCTGGTAAATCAAGCTTCAAATTCTTCAGCATCCCCTTAAACGGCAGGTGCACAGGAACACTGTCTGCAGTACCCCAGATGGGCATTAGAGGGAGCTCTACTTCTCAAAAACAAGCAACGCGCTGCATGAACTGGAGCGTTAAAGGCATGAATGCTAACTGAATGGCTTGGCTCATGAATGAGCTACCATTCAGACTGAACATCACATGTCAGATATGACATGATTCCTGAGTAGCTGCGTCAGTGGAGTGCTGTCTGACTGACAGCTTTACTGGTCCTTCGGGGATCCTGAGTCACTTCTGTGCCTGTAGCCCAGAGGTGCTGCAAGCCTCACATTCACATTTTTCCGCTTATCTGATTCTTGGAGCGGTGTGGTGGCTCCATGGTTAGGCCAAAAGCTGTACAGTTCCAGAGCTGTGGGTGGCTTTTGCATGTTCTCTCCGAGTTAGCGTGGCGTTCCTCTGCCTGCTCCACCTCCCCGTACAGCCCAGAGACAAGGTCTCTCTGTCGACTGGTTTCTCTAGAAGACTGTGCCTGTGATGCAGTGGCATGGAATCCTGGGTTCCCCTGCCTTGTGCCCAGTGCCTTCGGGGGGGGGGGGGGGGACACAATGTACCAGTGATTCTGTTATCCAAAGAAACTTACATATTTCACCTGGTGATCAGTCATAATCAAGGGGAACAGAGCAGTGTGAGAGATGTGGACTCTTACAGAGATGTGGACTCTTACAGAGATGTGGCCTGGTGACCCAGAGCTTTCTTGGTTTTTCTATAGGACGATGCTTAAAGGCAAACTACCCAAATCCAATATCCAGTTGGATCAAAGGTTAAAGCTGTGAGTCCCTTTGGATAAAAGCCACAAAGGAGTCGACTAACTCCAGCGCTGCTGGTGCTTTCTGGTCATGGCTGAGAAGCAGCTAGTGGCAAATACCAGGTCGGTGAAGAGCTCCTCCGTGTGTGGGTTTGCGGTCCTCCGTCCCTGCATCTCCAGGAGGGTCCCCTTCAGCTGCTGGCTGGACTGGTTCTCCAAGAGCAGATCTAAGGAGATGGATACATGTGAGCAGGCTGCTACGTGCCCACAATGATACGGGTGTCTGGGGCTAAACCTAAACCATGCGGACTGAGCTCTGCCGATGCTGGTGGATCTTGCTAACGGGGTACTTCTGTTAACCATGTTGATTAAAAGCGAAGTAGTGCAGACTGCAAAGTTACATCCAGGCAGTATCGTGGACCTATAGGAGGGTCAGGTTCTAAAGAAACCCAAGCGTTGACTCAAGGACTGGGTCCTAAATATGACCTGCCCGCACGCCCTGAAATAAAGTTTGATAAAAGGAAACAAATACAAAATGGAGTGCCGGAGGGTGAGCCATCGGAGAAGTGCAGAATTTACGTTTTTCATATGTCCTCCCGGCAGGGATGCCTCTCACACCTGTGCCTTCTTCCTGGAGGGCACGAGGGACGATGACATCCTGCAGCATCTTCGGCTCCCTCTGGAGGTGGCCCCACTGCGGCGCGGCCTGGCCATGCACCTCCAACAGCGTATCGTACTCAGTCCTGAGCTGATCGAAGTCTGTCTGCAGCGTCTGCAGCTAGGAAGAGGAAAGTCAGGTCAGCGCCCGGGCTGCATCACAGCAACATGCGGGGTCACCTACCATCTAAGGTTGTTACTTAGAACTTATGGGCAGAGGTGGAGAGTTCAGGTCCAGGGAGTACAAATCCAGACCAAGATTTTGTTTCATCCAACCAGTTGAGTTCTCTGTGACTGTGACTCTTTATATTCAACTGGTAGGTTGAAACAAAATCTTGGTCTGGATTTGTACTCCCTGGACCTGAACTCTCCACCTCTGCTTCTGGGGCAGCAGGTGCTGCAGCATGATTAAGGAACAAGAAATTAACAGTCATTAAACTTCAATCTCACGGGATAACATACAGTGATACACGAGAAAAACAGGTAAGACTCCAGTTTCGGATAAAGAGATGTACATTTTGTCCAAAGTAATATATTAATGAGAAAGCAGGGTCTGTCAGTCCCTGAGCAACTGGGGTTAGGGTCTTACTCAAGAGTCCAATGGTTAAATCATGATCAAGTGATTAAACAAACAACAACAACAACAATAATAATAATAGTAATAATAATATGAATAAAACGATCATTTGAACCAGTGATTGTCTGATCACGGGCACAGCATTCTGTGTTATGCATAATCTCATTGCCTTGGTCAATCCCAAATCATTTGGAAGCGACGCCATCGTCACTAGGCTGTCCAGGGTCCCTTCCTTAGCCCACGCACAGTGTCTCACACAGAGGTACGTGGCCACAGTCCCCCTACCCTCCGCTGGCTCTCCTGGTGGGCGCCGTGCAAAGCCTGCCAGTCTCTGCGGGGCACCATGTCCACATACTCAGCTCGCAGATGCTCCATCTCCACTCGGACCCGGGTCAGATCCCGGCGGCGGGCAGTCAGCTCGTGCTTCATTTCAGCAGCGTCGCTCTCTGCGTGGGTGGGGGGCGGGGTGCGGGGGGTGGTGTCTATGCAGGAGCATGCGTATAAACTCACTATGATACCTGGGGCTATGTCCACACTTTATTTATACTCCATTAATACTCTGTATCAGTAGTAACCTAGTTTCTGACTGGGCACCTTTATCAATAGCAACACCATTTTACCCATTTTTAACAAAGCAATCCCATTTAAGTAAGTTGCTTTGCAGCCCTAAATCACAACCCACTTCGCGTCCAGGTCATCGGTCCTTCCCCACTGCACCATCTGCTGCACCACATCAACTTGGGCGGCAGAGAGGATCACACTACCTGTAGCAAAGCCTATTTTCCGCCATCACCTTAACCTTTTGACACTGATTGGACCGCTGGGTGTGTGGCGCCGCCCCCTACCCTGCTTCATTCGGATCTCCCCCGGCCTGCGGCCCGCATTGCCGGAGCTGGCAATGAGCAGCCTGCGGGCCTCGTGCTCCCGACGATAGGCCAGGTACTGATCAGCCAAATCCCTCTGCAGGACCCGGACCTACGCAGATACAGAGAACCATATGATACCTGAACAAATCCGCTGTCTTCCCTGCTAAAACTCAAAAATAAGGCTCCCTGTGATCTCTATCCAGCTGCTGTCAGCTGCAGTTCAGGTGGGGCTTAGAACTCTTGGGGTCCCCACCCAGGCTCCTGTGATCATGCGAGAGCAGGCAGCATCTATCTTTTTCTGACCACAGGGTAAAAACTCACAAACTACCCATTTATCTGCCCTAAACTTGATTACTTCTTTCCCCAGTGCTGGGAATGCAGCATTTAACATGCTTTGCAGAGCTGAGAGATACTTATTAAATCTGCAGTTTATTTACTGTTGTTCTTGTTTGTAACTTTAAATCCTTACAAGGAGAGAGAACAGACAGGAAAACAGTCATGCCTCAGAGTTACAGTACTGGCTGTAAATTAAGTATTATAAATGTTATTTCCATTTTGCATTCCCAGGGGCTGCCCCAGTGTATTTTCTAGGGAGTGGCGACAGTAAAATGGGCAGGGAATCCAAGGGAGGAAAATAAAGGCTGTCATCAACTTCATTCTGCTAAGTGCCCAAAATAAAAGCACCACGTTTTCTTATATTACACTGTAATTATGGCTATGATTTGTGTATATTCATGCAATTCGGGCAACCGTGAGATTTATGAAAAGGCAGGATTCAGTGTTTACTAGGGGGGTCTGATTATGATGAAAATGAATGAGAACACATTAAACTAATTACTGCACATTTATTTTTGATTGGGGGGGTACAGAACATTTTTGGGGGGGGGCTAAGCCCTGGCAATGCTCCTGCCAACCAGAACAATTCTACTTTTCTCACAGGAATGCACTCTGTGTTCTAAGATTAATACTTCTTGCACTGTCCATGTCCCCAGAGTGTCCCCAATGCCCCCCACCCTCCAGACCTCGGTCATTCAGTCTCCACTGCATGAGCCCTCACCCCCAGGACCCTAACCCAGTCAAGAGTCAGTCACTGAAACAGGCTTGAACACATGCTTGAATTTCTGAAGTGTCATCACCAGACATATCCACAAAGAGACAAAGAGGAACGTCTCACGACTCAGGCTGCCTGCTTTAAGCAAACACACAGAAGCATCTGGAACTAAAAATACCACCGATGAGGCAGAGCCGCACTGTGCCGGTGTGGGCAGACCGTGTAGCAGCTAGCAGAGCAGAGAGCTCCTGTCAGTATGCTCCGGATCTCAGCAGGGCCTATTGGCTGGGGCACATTTGTGACTCAACCGAACACTACTGACCACATGGACACATTAAAATGGCTCTCTGTTTGGACACCACATTAGGGCGTGAACCAGACTGCCTATGTGTAGTATGGTCCCTGTGTGTGATGTAGGAGCTGTGAGATTAAATCTGGTCAGTACAGTACCCGTGTGCGGTGTAGGAGCTGTCAGATTAAACTGGGTGTGTATAGTATCTGTACATGCTGCAGGAGCTGTGAGATTAAACCGGGCCAGTAAATTCCATCTGTGTGATGTTGGAGCTGTCAGGTTACACTGAGTCAGTAAATTCCCTCTGTGTGTTGTAGGAACTGTGAGATTAGTACAGTCCCTGTGTGCGCTGTAGAAGCTGTGAGATTAAACCAGGTTAGTTCAGTCCCTGTGTGCAGTGTAGGAGATGTCAGGTTAGTACAGTCCCTGTGTGCGCTGTAGGAGCTGTCAGGTTAGTACAGTCCCTGTGTGCGCTGTAGGAGCTGTCAGGTTAGTACAGTCCCTGTGTGCGCTGTAGGAGCT
>JAODUD010000019.1:22008355-22019526 GCA_026784285.1 Stomatorhinus walkeri | reverse complement strand
GAACATGCCCCCCCCCATTCTATTTGATTCTTCCTCTCACTCTGACTCATAGTTCAATCCCAGCAGCTTCCCAGACTGAAATACATTTTTATTGCCCAGAAATATTTAAACCAGAACCATCAAAAGCAGAGAGAAGCTGTTAAGGAGGGTATGAGGTGAACGAAACCCCCCCAAATCTGCAGCTCTGAGTGGACATGAGGTGACTCAAAGGCACATGTGACCTCGGTGACGCCCCTTCAGCAATATTTGCAAGTCAAATGGCCGTTAATCTGTTCAGTTATGCTAGCCCTGTCTAATCTCCCATTCTCCCAACTACAAACATGGACTTCATGGTGGAATGGGACCAGTACCAATAGCATCAGCATCCCCACCCCCACCCCCCCACGCTTACCTCTCTTCTGCACTATTAACCGCAGCACGGGGGCAGCAGATGACAAGGCCTTGTGGTAGTTGTCGTCGTTGTTGATGGGCAGCAGGTCGCCGTGCACATCCACGTAGCCCAACAACACGTCCACGCCGGGGATCCGGTGCACCGACTGCAGGAGCCGGTAGAACTCCTGGAAGCCGCCGGCTCCGGACCTCTTCAGGGCGAAGCGCCGGTACTCCGCTTCGAACTGCAGCGGGGCGACAGAACGCGGTCAGCGACGGCATCGGCAGGTGGGAGGATCAGCTGAAGCGGAGGACGGGTGCTGCCCCTCGCACTGCACCGTCACTCATTATGGCTCCATTACACTCTGCCGTTGTCAGCCTCAGGAGTCTCAAGCACAGCAGTGCACTATCAAGGCAACGGCCAGGGTTCGAATCCCACAAAGTACTCATAAAAACTGCATCTCTTTGCTCTACTGTAAATCGCTTTGGATTAAAGAATCAGATTAATGAGATTATGTAAAAATATATATATATATATGTATCCATGAGGCTGGACGCTCCGTCTTCTCTGCAGCCATGGGGACACAATCACTGATATCCGTTTATCAGCCATGGTTTGGACTTCAAACTGATTGTCGCGATATTTTGAGTGTGCGATTCCTAACTGCTGGTTAGGAACACCTGTCATGTGATGTGTAAAAGGCTCTGCCTAAAACAGGAAGTGCGGAGGGTCACGGATGAGCTGATGTGGTTAATACGAATTAGAGAGGAAAGGGGGAGTAGGTGGAGGACAGATATTAGGTGATCAGAGCAGATCAGAAGGTTACAGCCCTGACTGCAGGGGACAGCGGTGACACCTGGGTTCCCCTTTCATCTCACATTGAGGCAATTGATGTCGTCCTCCACTGGGACACCATGCGTCAATCATACAGAGAGACTGATGGGGTCGACACGGAATTATGAAGCAATCAGGGCTGAACTCTGCCGGTTCAGGGAAGGGACTGACATTCATTGCCTTGTGGCTGGAAATCTTCCCAAGGCGTGTCTCCTTCCTCCATCTCCCCCTGCTGCCATCCCGACTTCGTAATTTCTGTCCTTATCATAACAAAGGAAAAATGGGAGCGGTGGGAAAATCTGAGGGTATCCTTTCCCTTTTGACAGCCCGTGTTCTCTTATATCATAGCCAGGGCCAAACTGCACTGATTATATACAAACGGCACGTTTACACTTGAACAAACACATACCGTCTGAGTAACTGCAAAACTTCATATTCTCTTTTCGTCGTGCATTATCACATTAAAATCATCTCCACTGGGCAGCAGCTCTCTGTGCAGTTTCAGACGCAGGACGGAATGGAGATTACAGCTTCCCGAAACGAAAGGCACGGGAAAGAGCTGAAAAACTAAGTGAATGTATAGAGAGACGTGATTCCCTTACACAGAGTTACACTGCCCAACTTCAGTCTCTTGGAGGGAATGAATGCCGGTGTTAAGGCATAAATGAGGCAACACTAGCCCCCCCATCTCAGTTATTTATTCCGTTCAAAAAGTCTCTGCTGTGGTAAAGGCGGGCTGTGAAAAGGAGAAAGTGGTGAATCACCACAAGCAGGGGACACGGTGAAACAGTGTCACTGAAACATACTGAAACGACAGTGTCAAAAAACATACGGCCATGTTAGAATGGAGGACCTCGTCAACACCGTCAAGATAGTAAACAAAAAGGTCCCTGTGGCAAGCTGGCCCAGGACAGAGCGGATTTCCTGCGAGATCCTTTCCCATCCAGCCGCAACGGACCTGCCTGCAGAAAGCTAATGAAATTTCACATCCCACCAGCTCCCTGTGACAAGCACGCCAAACAGGAGGGATTAATGACGGCGTCCTATTGATTTTTTTAATCAACATGCAGAAAGTCACATGACATGAGAGTGAAGGCCTAAAGTCAGACCCAAAAAGAGATAAGCATCAAACTGATGCTTACATTCATATTTACTTTCTGCAGTGTGCCCACTCTGCTGTTTGTAAAGTCGCCCATGGAGAATTCGTTCTGCAAATAATACCCTAAAATAGCAGAAGTTGAGTGTAGCATCAGCTGATAACAGCCAGTGCCGTAACAATACACGGAGAGCATTCACCAGGAGTATTATCTGGCCGTGCAGGACGCGCAGTCAGGGATGGAGAAGGAACAGTGATAAAGCGTTACAGTGAAAATAAAATGTTCCAGAAGCACAGGGTGGGACTCAAAAACACGGCTGGGAGTAGCGCCCGAACCAAAGAGGAATGCATAAAAACGACATGCAACAGACAGACCACAACTTCTCCCAAAATATAACACGGTAGCCTGTTCGTATCATAATTCACGTCATGTGATTGTCTCTCAGCAATAGCGTAAACAATACAAGAATACAGTACGATACCTGTTCGAATAAAGCTAACAGTTTTTATTCGTATAATTACACTTATTAATAGTACAATTTACAAAATCCATGTGATTATTATGCTTCGTTGTTGCTATGTCGCATAAAATCAGTGTTTACTGTTAAATCAAACGGAAACTATCCAGAGATCTAGAAATTGCGGGCGATCAAAAATAATACGTTCGCCAAAGTTTATAAAGGATAATCGGGAAAGTCGCTGGGATATTATTATCGCTCCCGAAACCACGATTTACTGGAGTATATAGGCACGGCTGCCTTAAGTGCCTTTCGAGTGCATGGCGATGTGAAGACTGGTTTGTTGCAACATTAACGCCAAGCTCTGTTTTTATACACTAATCACGGCCAAATTCGCAGCCAAATTAAACACGCGTCGCGTCTCCGCACCCACAACAACATTATTAACCATTAACAGTGGAGATCGGACGCAGCGCCCCTGACGGACGCATGTCATCCGCCTGGCGTGTTTACCTGGTAAATCCCCGGGTATACTGCTTAAGTATCAGACGGAAGAACCGCACACAGATGCATGCGGATAAACACAAAACAAGGAGCGCCGATATTTACACACACACGCACGCACGCACACACACATCTTCTTTTGCTCAAAAGCACAACCGTTGCACTGCGACAGCTTACAGACTAGACAGCACGCCAGCGCGCAGCCGCTTTCTTAATCAAGGTTATGGTGCATGGCAGCTTTCCCATCTACACGGAGGAAAGCGCCTTCATATGTGCCGCCGCGCAGGTGTGGGGAGGTGAAGCCAAAATACAGCGAGTCTGCGGGTCCCAGGGCGACCCGATAACTATCACGTAAGAGCGTCACTTACTTTACTCTTGACTTCAACAAGGTTGTCCGCGTTTCGTAAAGGGGTCCTCTGATGCCTTGACATTTTGCCCGGTGGTATAATGCCGCAGACACAACCGTGCACCGATCCAACAAGATCAAGTCCCCGCCCCCCGGCTTGAGTCGTCGGCAGCGTAAAACCGTCGCGCATTCACTCGCTCCAGCCCGCGGACACACACAGCACTGCAATCCGCCTGCCGTAGCGCTAGTATTATGGAAACCGATTCCTGCGGGAGCGCGTCTCATCTGGAGGGGCGGGGCTTATGCTCGTCTACGGCAATGACGTCAACGGGGACACGCCGCTCGGGGCGGGGACGCCAGCGCCTGACATCACCTGAAACGTTCGCGCGCCGTTGTCGTGGAAACGAGAGGCTGGAAACAGGTGGAGCGCGCGCGGTTGACTCGCGCTTTGCCTATTCACGTAACGCGCGTTATTTTGGGTAATACGACTATGACATCATCTGTAAACTATGGCAGGGAGAGGATTTCGAAAATAGTATCAGTGTTGCGCATCTGAACAAAATTATTTTCACAAGTGAGTAATAGTTTGCGTGCCTTTAAAAACTATACGTTGTTAAATTTTCTGTATATATACTCGCTCTTAATAATATTCATAAATAATAAGTATCAAAATTCCCCTGTGCCGTGCGATGGACTGGTGTCCCAACCAATCGTAATGTGCATGATTTATGTTCATCCTAGGACAGATTCCTAGTAATGAAGACGTCTGAGTGAAAATGTCTCTGTAGAAAAGTTAAATCAAAAAATGAGTGAATGAGAAAATGTGATTCTTCATCAGATGGGAAATTATATATATATATATATAATTTTTACAGTGTTCATTTTTAACATAGATGTGTTTAAACCCTTAGAATAAATACGTTTAAATTAGCTAACCCATCCGTCCATTTTTAAGCCAATTCAGTAAAGGGTTGTGGTGATGACAGTCAATGTTATATAATTTCGTAGCAGCAGAAGATATCCGAGGAGACATGAAAAAATGCCTATAAAAATAACGACCCCATCCCCCCTGGATTGGAAGGTCTAAATGTATCGGAAATTGATCAAATAACTGACACAAAATAGGTTCTAACCTTTAAATTACTAAGTACAGACACAGCTACAAACGTGAGTCAAATTCAGAATCGTTTTCCGACTATAAAACTGTCTGTCAGTCAGCATTTTCATGTGTGAAGAGAGGCAAACAACCAGAGTATCAAAGAAAATGAACAGTCAATCAAAAAGGTGAAAAATAATTTAACTCAAAAATAATCTATACTGACACACAGGAACAGTGATCTCAAATCAAGGCTCACTAACACAGAAAGACAGATATTCGATAATCATCACAAAATGAATATGAAGCCGTATAACAGAATCAGGTGACCCGTATGTATGAAACACTTCCTTCATAATGTGCTCAGTTCCACGACGATAGTGACCCGATACACACTGCTAAGCAAATGTATCAGTAGTTTCATAAACACCAAGCCAAATGTCTTCCTCAATCATCAGTTTTAAACATCATTAAACCTTCAAGGGAGATTCTTCGGCACAGAGTGCAAAGTAGATTTCCACCTCATTCCTCCCTCAAAGAAATGGAAGCTTTTCCTCTTGAAGAATCACCCAATATCCCTCTATACTCAGCTTAGCACTTGTGGCGCTGCTCCAGGAAGGTCTGGCGCTTCTCTAAAAGGTGACATGCTGTTTTTACGCTCCGTGGTATTAATATATTATTTGGCATTTTGTTATTTTACACATATATAAAACAACCATTTAAACAGCAGCACATAACTGAATTCTGTCATAAGAAATAATACACATTTCCTCTAATATCCTGTAAATTCTCCTGGTGCAATTGTGCTTTTAATTAAATGACCTTTTATGATTTAAACACAGTTTTCAGTGATAAAATTTAATAAATAAAATATCTCATTTTTGACACTTTCTTCTGCCAAGACACAGACACACACACACACACAGACATGCAGACACACACACACACAGACACACACACACACGCAGACACACGCAGCTGCATTTGCTGCATAATCATCATATTTTAGAAAAACACTGACTCAGCCTGCGTGAGCCTCTGTAACATGATTCTGCTTTATTGGTATGAGACCCACAAATCCTCCCACTCCAGCCTCTGACCGAAAACCCTGCTCCATGGAAACCGCCTTTGGTGTGTAACTGGAGTAGGAGCCCAGCACTCTGAGCGGCTGTGTGCTAATACGCGAAGGTGAAATGGTGATTCCTTTTCAAGTGTAGCTATACAGCACTTCCTACAATACAAAAAAACACAATGAAAAGAGGGACCTTCACTTCCACCTGCGGACTAACCGGGAAGCCATGAAAGTTGGTACTCAGTACCAAGAGACACTGATCAGTCATTTTTGCTGTCCTATTTGTTGGGGGGGGGGGGGCTGCATTCCTGCTGGTTTCTCTCTCAGGGTCTGCTTCCCCCCCAGGCCCCATTCCTGGCCAGCTGATGAAACTTACAGGAATGGCTGCAAGACAGCAGCCCCCCCCCAACCCCAGCCCCTCTCAGGAGCCAAACCTCAGCGAGATCTTTGATCTCTGACCTGCTGTCAGACAGCAATTTCCTGAGCGACTCAAAAAGTTAATACACAAAGTTTTAGTAATCATTTCATAACTGTTTATTAACCTGTCAGTTCTGTACCCCCACCCCAAATATCCAACTCATGTGCCTTCATGTCAGCGCTGGCTCCTCGGACCTCCACCCCTGCATATCCTCATCGCTATTATAGAGGGAACCTCTCACAGGTGCAAATCAAATGGCTTCCCTTTTACCTATTGGAACCAATTCCTGTACGTGAGCGATAACAAGCCTATAGATTGTGAATATAGATGTTCCTTTCACTGGCATTTGAAATTAACTTGAGGGAACAATGTACAGGTGTCCTGTGTTAGGGAAATGCAATTCACTTACAATAAATAACGTGACAAGCAGAGTCTGAAGGAGGAGGATGAGACCTTGCAAGTGCAACTGATGTTGTTAACAAAGAGCGTGTGTCGTGTCGTGCTTCAGTAACGACGCTTATTGTTTTAAGCATTCCTGATGATCATTCCAGCCATAGCTCTGTCCTGCCTGTATCTCAGAATGCGCACTATGGCCGAAACGATTAGTCAAATGGAAATTCATAGTAAAGGCACCTGTATGTACAGTGCTGAGTTCTACAGTCTTGTGCAATAATGAGGAAAATCAAGAGGAACAGAAAGCTGTATTGGGTTGTGGGGGGTGTTTAGCAATGTGGCTCGACTGCCTGGTCTGCTCTGGGTTCTGCATTCCCTCAGAGCTGCTCACCTCTCAGCAGGTCCTCCAGCTCCGTTCCCTCACCTGCCTGCAGCAGCATTCCTGCAGGCTTAGTCGCCGCATTCCTGGCATATCTGCCCGCAGAGCTCTCCATACTCCCACATACCTTAGCTAAACAAATCAGATGTTTGGAGGCTGGAGACAAAGAGGGCCTGGAGCAAGGGGCTTTCTCACCGAGACTCAAGTCAGTGGAGTGAATGCCGCTCCATGGGGGTTAGATTGAAGTTAGATTGAAATAGGAATGGGAAGGGGGGGGGATGAGTATCGGGTATCAATTTGTGGCAATAGCTTGTTAGTACTTGGTGTTGCCTGACAAACACTTCAGCTAAAGCTTCTGCCCCGAGGACGTCAGGACACTGAATACCCTGCTGCCGCCCCCCTACTCCCTACGTGTCCCTGGGAATACTCACCCCCCACCTGACTGGCACTGCTCACTTACCACATATTATTATTATTAATAATAATAATAATAATAATAATAATATTGATCTCTTTTGCATCTGTTTATCGCCACTCTCAGCCACTGCCTTTGTCCCATCCCGTCACCCCCCCGCTGTCCTCCTCCTTCAACATACTTACACATTCTACATCACTGCTGTCGTATGTTGCACCCTGGTCCTGTGGGGACACTATTATACACAGTATTGCACACTGGATTTGACTTGGCTATTACCTAATCAATGAGATGCGCAGTGCAGTGCGTGTGCTATGCGAGACACCATTGCTCCGTTCAGCAGATGCAGACTGACAGTCTCCGTGTTTGTATGAAGTATGTACACAGCATAATAAATCTTTTTGCCCTCTCAGGGGATGAACCTTGGCCCATCACCATGGCAACCCCCGACCCACCGGACGCCCAGGTTTCACGCTAGGGGGCTTCATTAGTTATTTGTTGAGCAGGCAGCTCACGTAATGCTAATTCCGCTTGGAATGACACTCGGGTTGAGTACGGTGGCCAGCAGCCGGGGGGGGCTTCCACTTACAGTACGAGTCAGAGAACACACCTACCCAAAGACAGCTTTACTTGTACTGCTCTCTGCATTTTACAATAATTATAAAGGCATCAAAACTATTAAAAAAACTTTTAAATAATTATGTGCTAACCAAAAAAAAAAGTGAAATTCTTGGGGCAGCTCTGTGGGTTGGGACTCAGAAGGTTGCTGGTTCAAGTCACATTGTCTGCAGAGTGATCCCACCTTTGGGCCCTTGAACAAGGCCCTTAACCTCAGTGGCCCGGCGTGGCATGCGGCTGGGCAGGCGGTGGGGCACGCGGCACGCTGTCCTGGGTGGAGTGTCCACTCATGTTCCATGCTGCACACCAACAGCAGTACAATGAATTTAAAAATGCCACACATTTCAATCAGGCCCAATGATGTAGCGATGGGTCTTTCTCTGGATCTGACTACTGAGCGTCTCAGGAGGTACCGCTTCCCTGCATGGGCGTTGCCAGGGGCGTTGCCAGGATGTCATCATGGGCATGATGGGTGGCCACCTAATTTGGGGGTGGGCAACAGTAAAAGTTCTTGACGGGGGAGAAGAGGGAGTGTTGACAGTAGATATTAATTTAATCATTTAATAATTTAATCATTTTTGCAATTCTATTAAATCATTAATAATTGGTTAAACTGGATCTGTCCCTATTGGTTGGCCTCGTGGTCCCACCCACCGCCACACCCCTGACCATGGCCCCAGAGGATCGCTGTCACCAGTCCCCGTTAATCCTGCTGGTGTACCTCTGTGCTAATAGCATCATAATGTCGTGGCTGGGGGGGATAGGCGGACAAAGGAACAGGAGGGAATGCGATTCGCTTACTGATGCAGTGTTAATAGTGTCCCCGGTGGGACTCGTGCACTAAGATCATCGCATCACGGCTGATTTTCACACTCGGAAGGTGCGATGTACAGCACGGTGTGTACTTTCCACCATGACCTTTGACCCCTAGCTGTGTCATCCAGCCAGTTTCAGTAATGGGGCTGTATTTTCCCTAACAACCCCACCCCCGTTTATTTCATTATAATGCCAGACAGAAGCCTTTACTGGGTGGGGGGTGTGGTTTTAATGAAAATTAGTGTATATTTATTTGAGAAGTTAAAAATCCCCTAAAGCAGCCCGATAGCTAGGTACCAGAATCTGTTCTTGCCCTGGTTTTCCAGCCCCACACCCTAAATCACGGAGGACTTCCTCACCCTCACCATCTGAGACATGCTTCATCAGTACGGTCAGCCGAGGCTCATTCTGCGAGCACTTTGCCACAGAGCAGATGGATTCATGTCTATCTGACTTTCTTTCCATCAAAAGCCTGTAAGGGTCTTATGTAATAGATACGCGGTGTCGCCTTGCGTCTCAGACTAGTCCGTTTTTTGTTGTACGCTGAGCTGTAGGCGTTGTGTCTTTTAGCGTTCTCCATGACTTACGCTGGCCTTTCAGAAAATATCCAGAGGGAGAAGGGAGCTAAAATGGAAAGTCGATCCAGTGGGCTTCACCCCTCTGATGTGGCGGGTAGCTCCGCCCCGGCAGGGTCAGCTGACCACATCCATCTCCTTAAACCAGGGCGATTCCGTCGATTTCTTCCTGCGCTGTAGTCCAGGAGGGAATGCGGCGAGATTTTCTAAAAGTTTGCGCCGCAGACAGCGGCATAGCTAGAAATTATGGGCAGCCCAGACAAAATGGAGCCCTAGGCCCCCCCCCGGTAATCTGATGAAACGCAGGTCCCCTGGTAAAATTCCTCAAGCGGGGTGGTCGCCCTCTATAAAATGTGTCAAGGGGATGGTCTCCCTTGGTAAATTGTGCAGGGTGGGGGGTATAATGCTCCACAAATGAATAAATGACAGTTCTGATACTCAGGGGCCCGTATAAAGTGCTTCGGTCCCAGAATCTGCCCCTTGGTTAAGGACACAAACTCGAAAGGCACAGTTTACACGGTGCATGTATAAAATCAGACTCACGATGTAAATAACGACATGCTTTACAGGTCTATACTGCTTAACCTCCTAACCCTCCATAAAATATCCACCCATTATTTCCTCTTCCATCCAGTACACCTTCTTCTTTAACCCATGATCAGACTCCAGCAACCTCCATCCAGGGGCTCTGTAACAGGGACTTGATATGTCTCCATATGCCCCCTTGTGAAAAAAATGGAACCTAACTGGACAGGTCTGGGTTGGGGATAATATGATAGCCCTCCGTGGAACCCAGAACCTGCAGCTGCAGTCCCGCATCCACTTACTGATCCATCACGACAGTTTGGGGGCCAGACCAGTGCCTTCCTCTAGGAGACGCACAACCAGTGTCAGATCGTGAAGGAGAATGGCCGCTGGAATGAAAAGTTTCCGTTTCACACTAAACTTGGATGCGTTAAAAACAACAGAGAACGCCCTTTTAGACACAACTGTGTGTCTAATTAAGGACAAGACAATTTCCATCAGTTTGATAGTGTAAAGCAGGCAGGGGTGCACTACCTCGTTATTCACTGCCGGTAGATTATGAGAGGTGGCAGCACACAACAAATGTCTCCAGTACTATTAAGTGAAAAACAAAGAGATATCGGTAGCTGAAACCAGTGTGTTAATCCATTTAATGCAGTCAGTGCGTTCACTCTTTTTTCTAACACAAAAGTGCAACTACGAAACACATAATGTGTTAGTGTGGCTTTTCATTTCAAATAAATTCACATTTATAAAGCATTACATTATTTAATTAAAGCAAAAGCACGACATTTACGTCACGTAACACTTCGTGTAAACAAATTACCGGTGAACTCTTTTGCATTCAGAAACCGCAGTCTCCTTTAAACTATGCTCTCACTGTTGCATAACTTAAACAATCTTGTATCTTATGCTAAGCGCTGGAAGCCTGGCAGCAATAAACAATTAGCCATAATAAGCTATTTCAGTGTATATGCTGAGCTATGTTTAGCCGTATGACAGTATTCCAGTTAGGACTGTGAAAGTGAATACAGACTGGGAAATATACGTGCCCAGCATGCAAATCCCTTTAAAGACACATATTAGCTGCTGCTAGCAGGTGTTGTGGTTCGAACTCCGCCGGGTCCGTTGACGAGTAGAGATCCACACGGGAGACGTCGGAGGAGTTTGCAAGTGCCGTAAGTTTATTTAGCAATCTGATTATAATCAGGGAGCGACTATCTGACATACATCCAGCATGTGCATCAAGTGGCTCT
>JAODUD010000019.1:21990342-22008255 GCA_026784285.1 Stomatorhinus walkeri | reverse complement strand
TTATACACTGCTATACACTGTTATACACTGCTATACACTTATACACTGCTATACACTGTTATACACTGCTATACACTGTTATACACTGCTATACACTTATACACTGCTATACACTGCTATACACTGCTATACACTTATACACTGTTATACACTGTTATACACTGCTATACACTGTTATACACTGCTATACACTGTTATACACTGTTATACACTGCTATACACTGTTATACACTGCTATACACTGTTATACACTTTTATACACTGCTATACACTGTTATACACTGCTATACACTGTTATACACTGCTATGCACTGTTATACACTGTTATACACTGCTATACACTGTTATACACTGTCATACACTGCTATACACTGTTATACACTGCTATACACTGTTATACACTACTATACACTGTTGTTATACACTGTATACCTGTATTTGGATGGTATGACAGTAAAGCCCACTTGACATAACTTAACTTGTGAATGTAGCTGAGACACACTGGCTGATGTATATGGCTTCTGTATGCCCGAACAAGAGTGATGTCATCAGGTCACAGAAAGGGGCTGAATATCTTCAGGACAGCAGCCGGTCTCAGGCAGGTCAGTGACAGCGCCCCCCCCCCCCCTTCGCCGTCCCCATGCTTCCATTCACCAATGGGGTACGTTCATTAAGCATGCTCAGGCAGCGGGACTCAGAGAGACAAACGCATGTTTGCTTAGTGGGGACAACAACCTCGCTCTGCTTTTCTGAAATGCGAAACCTGCAAGCGGAATTTCACAAAGGAATGTTTACTAGTCTGAGGATGGTGAATGCCAGTGTTTGTCTGATGTTTGGTTTATGAATCATGAATCAGTTTTCAACTTTTTAAAAAATGCAAGGCTTTATTTTTTTATATTTTTATAAAAGGACAGCACTATCCAAATATTTACAAAGGATAGATCATTATAAACAAAATGTTCTATGTCAACTCAGTATGTGTCAATTTTGCTTACTGTTCTGTGTCATTTTTTAATTACAACCTTTCCAGAATTGCTCTTGGTGTCTCTGGTCAGATAAACTCATAATCAGGGATGGAACTTTGAATAATTTTTTCTAGTTCAGTAAAATGTAGTGCAACATGCAGTTTTTTTCCAAAAAGTGAGATAATGTTAAATTTTTTGTCCTTGCTCGATCTGCATTTAAAGTATTCACCTCTGGCTTAATTTCTTGCGCTGCCCATAATTGAGAAAGACTCAAAATCCCATTTTACCTGTAAATGTGGTCCATCCATTACACATGCACTCCCCTAATAAATGAACACATCTAACATGTCTCCTAAATGCCAAGGTATAAATGTGTTATTTTGCTTATGAACTACAGTAACTGACATTCCGCCATTTTACTCAACATAACTGCTTTGGTTGGTGCAAGTGTTAGGCCACTTAACTCCCATTACAAAAAGCAACAAAGCAATATAAATGGAATATGACTTAAATGGGATTTTCAGTTCACGGTCAATTGGGGTGAGTCCCCACCACCCCCCCACCCCCAACCCCAAGCTAAGGGGGGAATGAGAAGGGGGGGCATTGAGCGAAGTGTCCTGTTTTGGGGAAAACATGAGCACAAACTCTACTGGCGCAGGTGCCGTCTGAAGCACGTTGGCCTGCTGCTTGTATCAGATGCATTGAAGCTTGTTTTCATTCCTTCAGAGGGCAGCAGCAGATGTCAGCTTGTCCCGCAATAGCAGCTCGTCTGATGTCCAGAAATGTGCTGGATAAGAGGAGCTCTGAAAACCCCCATTCCGGCACGTCCGCTTTCACGAGGACAGACTGTGAATATTTCAATACTACTCAAAACAGAGGTAATGCGCCCTCCCTCCCAAAAGCAGTAGGTATGGAATTCCAAGCAAAAATTCCAAATTGTTAGAGTGTGTGTGTGTATGTGTGTGTGTGTTTGTATGTGTGTGTGTGTGTGTTTGTGTCCGTCCATTATTAGAAATATTATGAGCATAAAATTATTTTGAATTAGCTCTAATACAAACAAATAACACTGGAATAACAGTGTTATAGTGTTCCGGGAATACTTATAAATAATAGTTTGAATGTATTACTTAAGACATTATAATCAGTTCCTATTTCATAACATAAAACCGCGGATAAGCGCTTTCTTGACAGAAGTGGGTTTTCTCACGCATCTACAGATGGGATCTTTTTAAGCTTGCAGTTAGCGCCCCCTGGCGATCAATAATTATTGCCGTTTGTGCATTCAAACGAGTTTAAACATAAGAAAATTACTTTTTGTTATTATTCTCTTATCTTATATATCTCCTACATTGTTCTTATATGTATTGCCTTTTTAAATGCATTATCACAAACCCTGTAAGGTGTTTATTTTGCGTAAATCACCATGTTAAATTGCTGACATGTTGGGATTTCACATATTTCGCATACATGTAAAGCCAAATTCCACATATGACGAGATATACTGATACATTAAGAAGTGTGAGTAAAGTGGACATGAGATTCCCAGTTACCAGTACAAATGATTATTAAGGTTGATTAACGATGAACGAACTTGGAATCAGTTCGTAACTAACACTACAGTATTTCTACCTCCTCAAGTAAAGCGTTGCTTATTTCTCTATGTCCAACAATGCAGCTTTAAGTCACTCCACCATGTCATACTTTTTGCTCCTTTACATTGGATAAAGTTTGTTAAAGAGAAAAAGATTATAATGATCATAGTAACTGTGAAAAAGACAAAAAATATGAATGCAGGAGAACATATGGCCCCCAGTGTTTTTACATCATGGTAGAACAGGCTCCGCTACACAGTCAGGTGGATGTTAAGTGTCTTGCGATATTTTCTCTGTCTTTCCTGGCATTGCAGACCTCTGGATGTGTTACATTCCTGGCCTAAGTGTCCCTCCTATCAAAAGCTCCAGGAAACTTGTTGACATCTTGGCATGTAGGTTCTGATGATCTGGAAGAAGTCTAAGAACTTCTGTGCCTAAAGACATCTTGACAAACAGCTCTTGTTGTCGTTTGTTGTAAATGAGTCTCTTTTGTCTAAGCTAAGTGATACTCATTTTTTGTAGAGTGCACTCTTATGTTTGTTCACATTTTTGGCTGAGTGACTGGTGATCCTCTGTTACACTTTTTCCAAAGTTCCCTGCTCTTCATGTTGCGATGTTCACAGACACCATAGACCCCCCAAGCAGAAAAGGAGCCACAAAGGCCACATTTGAGCAAAGCAGCGTAACCGTTAAGCACAATGTATCCATTTCCCAGAAGGGACTATTCTATTGTGCCCCTGAATGAAAAGGTACAGCTGAATTGCTCTGGTAAAATGTCCAGTCATGTTAACGCTGTTTTGTAAGGTAGTTTTGGAGAAGCACGTGTGCAGCATCTGTCTGCATCTGGATGCTGACAGCCCACCATTTTGAATTCCTGTACGATTCCCTGCCAGGGCTGCATAGAAGGGATGTTCTACAGCAGAAGGCTCATTACTGGATGCCCCAAGCTGCTTATTAGCAACCTGGAGGCAAATAAAGAAAAGTAAGTAATGGGAAGCATTATGTGGAAATATCTCATGAAATATTGAGCTAATCTTCAGTAATGCATGCTATTGCACGCTTGTTGTGTATACAGTGCTGTTCTGAGTGTTGGTGGTCGTTTCTTTTCTAACCTTTTGGACATTATGTCCGGAATGTTTGCAATATTTCCTTCCCATAAAGTTATTTAGAATGCGCGTGATTCTGCCGCATGCATGCACTGTTTGATTAGCTTCTGAATGTGATGCAGCTGTCGCATGTAGCATTGCAGCACCTCAGCTGCATTTGATTGGAGTTCACAGATTCTCCCTGCATTTGATTGGAGTTCACAGATTCTCCCTGCATTTGATTGGAGTTCACAGATTCTCCTCCTTGCATTTGTTTGGAGTTCACAGATTCTCCTCCTTGCATTTGATTGGAGTTCACAGATTCTCCCTGCATTTGATTGGAGCTCACAGATTCTCCCTGCATTTGATTGGAGCTCACAGATTCTCCCTGCATTTGCCAAGGCTGCTGTATGACAGGACCATCGTCCGACACAAAGGGCAGAGGCATGATCTACTGGGTGCTGTAGAAAATCATGGTGGCATCTTTTGAAATTCAATTCAATTCATTTTTATATAGCACTTTCACAAAGTCACTCCAAGGTGCTTCACATGGGTGTGTCAGGATAGATTTCAACATCATTACTAGAGAACGGCACAAAAACTAGGAAGAGGAAAGACAAAAAAATGAACGAAAGAAAACCTGATGGAGGAGAGGAACCATAAACTCCTAAGTAAGAACCTTTGGGGTCTAAGGTCAGCCGGATACACCCCAACCCCCCCCCAATCTATATTCACACAATCAGGGCTCCATCAAAAGTCATTTCTCCACGCTGGCCGGTGAGAGTGGCAGAGTGAAGGCTGCTCCCACAATGTTACATCTCTAAGTCACATCGATAATGTCACCCTTCCATGGGACAGAGCCAGGACTCCGGCTCAGATCGGGCCCACCCCAGGCACCATCCGGACACGTGGGGAGGGTGGTCAGAACACATTAATGGACTAAAATAGCACATAAAAATGGCATGTATAGTCATAGGCAGCCATAGTTACGGTGTGTTGTGTGTTAAGTTGCAGGGAAGCTAAATGAAGTAATAGATCTTGAGTTGAGATTTAAGGACTGAGACTGATTCGGCATCCTGAACATAGACTGGCAAACCAATCCACAATATAAATGCCTATTTCAGTATGAGAAGAATAGGAGAAAAGCCTGATGGTTTTCCTAGTCAGCAGTGCACTTCCTTCCCATCAAGGTCATGTCCATTCTATTTGTGCTCTATGCTGAGCAGGTATCGTGGTACCACGCCAGATCTAGACTCAGAAATCAGTGACGGCCTGGAAGCAGCCTGGAATTCATACCTCCCACATCCATTTCCGGCATGACACTTCCTGTTACAGGTGAACATGAGAGAGTTTGACAGTGATCTGACTGGAGCAGAGACTTAGCTGAATGTTTGTAGCTGGTCGAATCCTTGCACAATATGTCTACATGCTATTAACTTCATTTTGAAACAGCTACTGCTGTTTTCCAAGCTGCCTTAAAGATTTTAAATAATTCTTCAAATATAAAGAGGAGAGAGTCTCTAGATCTGCAAAAGTTCAAACTTACATCCAAATTTCCTATTTCAAAAATGGACGTCACGGACCACAACCAACAGCACGCAGTATGAAGAGATGTCGAGTCTGCCATTCTTCCCCTTAGCTTTGATGTGGCCCTGTAGGTAAGCTGGAAGCTTCGCGTTAATAAGCGTCCTGCGGCATTTTGCAGAAATGCGAGGTCTCCTTAGCTTCTGGCGTCTCTCAGTCAAATTTAGGTTGTGCTGCCTAAGATGTCCAAACAGCGTTTGGGACAGATATGCCACAACCTTTCTCAAAGTTGTTCCACTCTTCTCAGAGATCCACTCTGTGACGTCAGTGACATCCCAAGGGTAATAATTAGTATGAGAATAAAGGATGGGGGGATGGAAAGCCTGGGGGGGGGGAGGTCAGATGTCATCAAGCACAGACTTCCGATCCGTCTGCTCCTCCATTTGTGCATGAACTGTGGAATATGGCACGATGAGGATGGCCTGGGCCGGCATTCGCGTTACCCGAGGGGAAACATCAGCCAAGATAGTCTGCATGTTCACCTCTTCCTGTCGCCATCAATGCGTTTCCTTTGTTCTAATTCATTTGCCCAAACTGTTTGCTGTTCATTGGCTAATTTTATTATGAATGCATCAATAACTTTCTTTTTTTTTCTGTACAAGCACTTGTTGTTTCCGCAACATACAGCTATATATCTCCTGCATTCTATCTACATCTGCATGGATGGGTGGAACTTTTAATGTTTATTGAACCCTTTGTTGAAAATCCATGTAAACAGTAGTTTCAAAATGTAAAACAGTAGTGTAAAAATGTAAAACAGTAGTGTAAAAATGTAAAAACATATTAATTTTAACGAATTATTCATGAAGTGGAATGGGATTCATTGACATCCATCCATCCATCCATCCATCCATCCATCCACATCCATCCATCTATCTCCTGTAACTGCTTACCCTATTCAGGGCAGTGGGGGGGGGGGGTCTGGAGTCCATCTCAGAGGCTACGGATACAAAGCAGGAGATGACCCAGGATGGGGCGCCGACCCACTGCGGGACGCACATGCGCATTTTGGTAACTCCAATTAACCTCCACATGTGTTTGGACTATGGGGGCGGGGGGGGGGGGGGGGGCAAGGGGAGAACATGTATACGCCGCACATGAAACCACGAAGGGGACTCACACCCTGGGGGGCACACAATGGGGGGCAGAAAGGTATCTGTGAGCAAGCGGTTCTGGTGGTAAATATGAGAATTACTTAGGTGTAGCGTATGTCTGGTGTACGTGTCTTTGTACGTAGTGTACCTTCAAACGTATCCAAGTTAGGCGTATGTTAAACCGCAAAGCATACTTTATGCCAGTACCATTGTGTTTCCCAACCCAGTCCTCAGGGACCCCAGACAGTCTATATTTTTGTTTTCTCCCAGCTCCCAACATACCCATGCCAGGTATTCTCAAATTCAAAATTCACATTTTTATTCAAATTTATTCTGAGTTCTTGATTTGTTGGAAGATGGGAAGGAGAAAAGATTTGGACTTATTAGGGTCCCTGAGGACTGGGTTGGGAAATCCTGCAGTACCGGTTCTTGCAGATGTGGCGCCCTAGGCGAGCGCATCACCGGCGCCCCCCGTCCGAAACAGACTGAAATTGGCTGGCGGAGCAGACCCCTATCGGACACCCTAGGCGGCTGCCTATGTCGCCCATAGGATTGATCGGCCTTGCTTTAAGCAGCGATGCAGGGTTCACATTCTATGGTGTGTGAAACAACAGTCTGCTCAAACAGCAGACAGTAACGACAGGTATGTAATTGTCATAATTAATGGTAAGTTTAACCGCGCAGGTAAGGCTGTAAGTAGGTTTATTTCGTGACATTCGATAATACAGATTTAGGAGCGACGTCCATGCAATGAATTGCAGAGTATTTAAGGAATCATCGCCCACTAAACGCGAACCTTTAAAAAAAGGCAATACAGGATTTCGATTGCATGTCAAACCCTTTGCAGCTCTGCGCTCTGAAATAATTTTTAAAAAACTATCGCTGTCGCCGTGCAAACATTGCGTTAAGAGGAGGGATTACAAGGGGAGTCGCGCCCCATTAAAGTCCGCAGAAGACAAATTGGATAAAGGCTCCGCGCTGATCAAAGCACGGAAACTGCCACAGTAAGGCTGCGTGCCACCAGGCATTTCTGGGATTAGAGAGCCTTACTGCGACATTGCCTCTGTTTAGGTAAGAAACGTTTGTATACGCAATTTCGCGGTGTGTACGTTATTCTCTAGAAATGGAGAGAACGGAGTAAACTGTCGTCGAGTTTGTTCTGTAATTCAGTCGTGCAAATATAATTCGGTAAGGCGATCATTTGACGCATATGTGATAAAACTCACAGATGTATTTAATATATGTGAAAATAATTATCAAATTGACATAGCTTGTGTCTAAAGCGGATGAGAATGAGAAGCAGCGGATATGTCCCTCCAGTTTATCGGAGCTGTTTTGCACCAACTTCAGCCTCACCAACTGTTACACCCCTGCGCAGAAATTGCCCCCCTATCATGGGCTGCATGCGGTTCAACGGCGAATTTGCGGGGTCGTTTGATCCACGCGCTTCGATGGGACATGGCAAGGCTGCAGCATTATATTATTATTGTACTTCATCACTGCATATTCAGTGTGACGAATTGTCGGAACTACGACCTGCCTCGGATCTGGCTTTTGTAGAGCTGTTTCTGTGTGGATGCGCCAGCCAAAGGTCTAAAGCAACAAATGCTTAACCCTGTTTAACTGGATGCTTGAATAAAATGCTACGCCCAACTGCTACAGATTTTTAAACGTAACTTTATTAAGTAACTTAACGGTAAGCGCTTCGAACGTAGATGGATGGATGGATGGATGGATGGATGATGGATGGTTTATTTAAGAGACTGGTTTCATGCAACGCGGGTGGTAAAATACCGAAAATGTAATTGTTTTGTAAACACAAAACTTGCTGATTGTATTAACTTCTTTGCAGCCTTTTGACCAGGAGTGTATTGTAATCAGACACTTATAGTTTGACCCCCCCCCCCATAAAGAATTCCTCTTTGCTCTATAAGACAGAGAGAATATTGTAAGTTTGAGTGCCGTTGTCTGTTCCAGAAGCTTCTTTGAAGACACCATGAAAACAAATGAGCCCCGGGGTCATTATTTCCCCTGGATTTCCTTTCATAGAAAAAACACAGATTTACTCACAGTGGCACTGAATAAATAGATAGAATCCAGCCAGGACGGAAAGGGGGATTTTCAGAGCCGTGTCAGCGGTCCCCACGAGTGTGTGCTGCTGTGTTCAGCTCTGTTCCAAGGTCACCTCTGGCTGCGCTCCAGATCCGCCCCCCTGTGAAGTGGGTCGACAGGAACCAGTGTCTTTTGCTGTCTGCATTTAGGGCGACACAACCCTGCACATGCCTGTGCTTCTCAGTGTGCGCTGTTCAGACTTTTCAGACTCTTTGTTCCACAGTTCAAATGAGGGGGTCTGGCCGGGGGGGGGGGCTGGGGGGGTGCCCAGTAACCTTACAGGAGTTTATGCCATGCTAGTTTATCATGATGGTGATTTCTCCTGAGAGGCTGGGAGGCCTCCCACTGGTTTGATGGCTGGTTCCATGGGTGTTGGGTCCTTGGGTTGCCATTAGTCGTCCATGAGGCTGCCTGTTCACAGCTTGGAAGTTTAAAATAAACCACTTTTGTGGGAAACACTGACTCACTGCCCTGTTGTCCTCGCTTGGGGATTGGCCTGTTTTATGAATGATTTACCGGCAGCCACAGAAGTGGCTCTGGCAGTGTATAGTGAAGCTCCTGGTCCGTGACTCGCTGATCCTGATAATGGTTTGTTTTTGTTACTGTTTAGTTTTGTGGCCTGTTAGAGTTTGCTGGCATCGTCTTTCCTCTATCTCTGTCTCGCACACGGTTAAGGAAAGTTGGCACTGAAAACTCCATTGTGTGGGAGAGAGAACGCCATGGTTGTCAGAAGCAAACATAGGAAGTGTTTATTAGTACAGATGTGCTGAGTGATCTTTCAGGGGAAAGGGAGAGCGTTAAGGGCCAGTCCGGCCAGCGTATGGCCCTTTAAATCCCTTTGCTGAGGATTTAAGAAAAGATATGGATTGTAAGGTTATGGGAGTGATGATCACAGCAGAAAGGTGCCATAGTTTTTTTTTTGTTACAGCAGAAACAAGGTTTGCTTCCCTGGTCCGAATTGTGGTAACCCAAGCAGTCCCAACAAGCCCCCACCTCACCCAGGACTAGCTGCTGTAGGGTGGGCAGTTCCTGAGTGAGAGCAGGCCCCTGAAGAGCCTTTATCACACCTTTGGGTCTCCACAAATTTCAATGTATGTAGTGCCATTGCATATAAAATCATCTTGTAGCACTTAGCATAGCTTTAGCAAAACACTAAAGGTATAATTAGGCTTAGATTAAGAACCGTGCAGTGTCAAACAAGGAGATATCAGGATCATTGTTACGATACTGAAAATGCAACAGAAAAATGTCCCGTTTGGTATTTACAGGACTGTCTGTTCTGTAGGGTTTCCACAATCTGAAGAAACGGAACCCCCCCACCTGTCAATGTTATGAAACATATACAGAGATAGGGCACAATTTGTCCCCGTTGTTAGTTCAATGCAGCGCACTGCATTTTGTTTCCCAGTGCTGGACGTTCCTGTAATATGTGAGACGGGTGGGAACTGTGCTGCTCTGCACCTTTGGCCACGCTAATCTCACGCCTGTCATCTGTAAGTACGTGATGGTAACCTGGGAGACAGCACTGGGCGACAGCCTGCATGCCATGCGGTTGTGTATCTTGCGAAACTTCTGCCACTTATTTTTGAAAGTCTTTTAACTTAAATTTATTTGCTTGTTTGATTGTCTGTGTAGGACGAGAATAGTCTAAATGGCACTGTCAAGGTTCGCTCCGAAATATTTGGCGTTCTGCACCTGGGTTTTGTGCTCCCTTTGGGAGAATTGTGTAGTTCGGAAAGCAGAAGACATTCTTGGTAAATCTGACCACATTTTGCTTAGCGTTTTAATACACCCCCCCAGGAAAGGAAATCATTAATCTAAGTCCTTCTTTCTTTCTGCTCAGTCTGCTATCAGGCTGTTTAATGCTGACAGTTGTCATTTTAGATGAAGACTCTGCCCTTTAAATTATAATATTAATATATTACCAGGTGTCTTCAGGTTCTTTTTTTTGTTTGTCTTTCCCTCTCCTTCAGACCCAGGAGTATCAGAGTGAGTCTGTCGCTCGTGTTCCGCTTCCACCCTTATGCACAGTAATGTTTTACTGCTGTTCTGTACTGAGTTTTATTTATGCAGACTGGGTTGGTTTTTCCAGGATAAATAAAATCACCTGAATACTGAATAGACCCGTTTCTCGTACTCAGAAGCTGTTAGCTGCTGGTCAACCAGCCATGGAGCAGGCTGTTCATGAGACAGGCCAGCAAGCCTTGTTATATAGACTCTGAGTCCTGTGGTGTGTGTGTGTGTGTGTGTGTGTATGTGTGTGTGTGTGTGTGTCTGTGCACGTGCGCCTCTCCAGCTCAGGGTCCCAAGGCTAAGCCATAAGGAGAAGTTAGCAAAAATCTTTCAGTAACACTTTAACCCGCATTTATACTGTAACATTTCTCTTACAATCGAAATCGACCGGCTTGTTTTGTTCTGAGGCAGCTATGTGGTAACTATTCCTGGTGTTTAAACAGAGCGATTTGGTGCCATTGTTTCTGAATTATCGGCCCCCGCAGTGGAACCCAGTGGGACAGCCCGCCCTGCCGAGCTGACGTGGGCCAGTCTGCGCCCATTGTCCCTCTATCAGGAGTCTGTAAGAGCTGTGCCTGAGTCCCGAGCGGAGCACCTCACTCATACCCTGCTCTCATCCATTCGCTCATTGTATCAGAATGTTCCGGAAGATAACATTGTGCCCCGGAAGATGCCATTGTCATAGTTACATGGGCTCTTCTTATGCTCCATCTGATTTTTTTAACTCCTCGTTGGCCCACCATGCTTGTAAATCAAACACTATTCTAGCTGTGTTTATTTTCAACTAGAGCGACCATCTAAGAGGGACCAAGGGGCGACACTTTCAGCTACTTCAGCTGAAAACTGAAAGGCTCCTATGCTTGGTTAAATAGTTCAGTTCTATTTTTGCTCTTGGCAAACTGGAGATGCCTGCCTATCAGGGTTGCCGCTTTCAGTAGTAATGGAGCCTTTGTCGATCGTGAGGTCTGAAAATGTGGGACGATCCCTTTAATGTGTGAGATAGGTAGTATTGTAACACACTTCTCACATTTTCCTAAGGACTTTATTGCACGACTGTGCAAGTGTGTTCCTTTTGTGACGTTCTTATTCACAGTATTCACATAATACCGTTAACAGTATTTACACATTTAATTACTTTTAAGTAGAACTCCTGGCTTGCTCTTTAGAGTAGGTCTATGTCGTGGCCTTGCTCACAAACCGACAAGGACTATTGGTGAATAAGTGGGTATGTCGCTTGACGACTGAACTCATGTTCTGTACGGTTAAACGTGTGTCAATCATTTTTGGATCAAAAGTGTCATGTTTTATAACTGTCTAAACTACTACCTAGAAGGTGATGAGAAATATAATGAAGTCTTAGTGAGGCAGAAAATGTTTTTTATCAAGCTAACTGCTGCTGTTTTGCACAATTCTTATAGACTTTATAGTTTTATATATTGATGATATATTGGTATTAAAAATATATTTTATGTGGTATGAATGATACGTTTTTTTTTCTTTTCTTTCTTTTGGTAAGGTACTGCTTTTCCTGTTGTCTTAAAGAAACCTCCACTTATTTTCCACAAAAAAACTACAAAATATGAACAGCTGAGTATTTTACCCCAACTTAAGGCTGTGTGGAAGCTGACTGGGCTGTAACTGCTATCTCACCAGCTCTGCTCATTCCAGCATGTTTCCAGAGAACTGTTTAGTTTCCTGAACTGTCAGATAAGTTTAATCAATATGTAAGTACAATGGAACCATATATAAACTTTAAAAAGTGTGACAAAATATTTAAAAGTATACGGAGGAAGCCAGAAGGCTGTAGTACTGATGTCTTATGTCCAGATTAGTTTGTGTATGTGTGTGTGGTTTGTATGTTATTTCTATGTTGAGTTGGGCTTCCCGTTGAAAACAAAAACACATGCATGTTGTTGAACTGTTGGCCCCTTGAGCAAAGCCCGTAACCCCCACCTGCTCCAGGGTTTGACTGGCCCTGCTTTCTGAACTGTGCGTTGCTCTGAATGGAAGCATCTGCTAAAATATATGTTTTATTAGCAGTTACCAATTATGCACCACTAGGGGGCAGTGTCGGGCAGTGCTGTATTTTTTTTTTTGCTTGCACTTCACTTACAGGATAACTGTTTGTCGTTTGGTGACCTTTATCATCCTGTTTATATTTACTTATAAATTATAAATATTATTCCCGCAATAAATGGTTAGAATTTGGTTACCAAATGAGACTTGCGGGACAAAAAGAGCAAGCATATTCCATAGTTACAATTAAATGATGAAAGGGTGGGACAGTGGGGTGAGAACAGAGATTACGATGAAAGGGAGAAGGGAGGCTAGATAACGTGGGGTCAGCCTGGCGTGAGGGGAAGCAGACGAAGAGGGGGTGTGGCTTTGGATAGGTGCATGTGAGGAGGGCCGCAAACGGTATCTGTATCTGCAGGGAAGCCCCCAACGCAGAGAGGACAGCTCTGGGGGACTGTTCTGATACGCGCAGGCTGATCTGTGATTGGATGAAGGACTCTGTCCGTCATGCTGGGGGCGGGACACCCCATGCCACTGCGAAAGGGAAAAGATGACAACATTATAATACATAAAACATTGCCCTTAGTGTACTTTAGGTATCAGTAATAAATGCTTTAATGATAATATTAATAAGTGTATTTTATATATATGTATGAACAGACATAAATATATAAAAATATAAATCCCCAACAGTAACACAACACACATTTTATAAATCAGACACTTATTTGTTTGGATAGCGACTCTTCCAAGTACTTTCACGTAAGATCATTGACATCTCATTTGCCATAAACGTGCAGCCTGTGTATAGCTGTCTTACCACCAAAACCATAATGCACACTGATAAAAACGGCAGCTGGCACTGGGGTAGCTGAGGTGGTGAATTTCCTGTGGAAAAACATTACGACGTTCCCAGACTGGCACATGCCCCCACACTCTCTATAGAATGGGAGCTCCTGATTTCTCTCCCCCCCCCGTCTCTCCTGATATCTCTACATCAGAAGAGCCAAGTCAAATTCCCGTGTCATGAGACTCATGTCCCAGGTGTATTCCCGTGTCATGAGACTCATGTCCCAGGTGTATTCCCATGTGCCCGTCTTTCTAGGTCTTTAGGATGCAGTTTTTCATTGAATAGTTTAGCTAAGAAATATCCAGAGAAATTGCTGTCCATGGGGATTTTATTGGAGGAGCTTTCTGATGGACATTACAGCAGGACACCTCGTGGGATGTGACCCAAAGACCTTACGGTTGTAAATACAATACAAGCTGTATGATTGTGGGTAGGGATCTAAACACTGAGGCTTTGACACTGTTGAGGTTAAGATGGGATTGTAGATATTCCTGCGAGAAGCTTCCAGTGCCACTTCCCGCGTGACTCGCAAATAGATTCATTCTGTCTGTGCTGGAAGGTCTCCTGATTCGCTGTGAAGTGTCAGATGAACTGCACCATATGGCGGCTTTATGTCACTTGCGGTCGGTATGTATAGGAAGTGCCTTGAGGCAGGTCCAGGAAAGGCCAAATGCCAACAGACTTTTGAGTACTTCCCCTGTTTACGGTTCTTTATTGCACAGCACAACCGCCGGAGCTATTTATGGCCCTGTCAACGGGTCACGTGCGTGCGAAGAAAATACTGCGGGCCTAATGAAATTCAAAGGACTCCTGCCTGCTGCTCCAGGACCGACTGTGGGTTGGCCAGTCCAAAGCAAGCAAAACAAATACGTCGTCATTCATTCATTTCATTCATTCATTTCATTCATTTCATTCATTCATTTCGCTTTTTGCCAGCCTGTGGTATCCCCTGGGCTTCTCCTCTGAGTCTCTTTGGTCTTTTTCCATGTACAAAAAGCTTGGGGGTGAATTAGTGGTACGGCTTCTTATGAAAGGCACCGCAAAGGCCCCAGTTTGTGCCGGAGTGGGACTTGAACCAATCAGGCACCACAGCTGAGAGTGTCTCCCTTTGTAACAGAAACCCAGGAGCTATCTGATAGCTCTTAATTACTGCAGAGCCTGGGCTTTGGCCAGTTCACAGTGATGCGATACGAGCTTGATGAGGGCCCGAGGTTGGAGTCCCTCACTCGGGGGCCTGGGCACGTTGGATTTGCCTTTGTTTCTCTGTTAGCTCAGGAGTGATTGACACTCTCACCTAGGGGAACTGAACAAGTTAGCAGTTTTATCATTTAGATTTAGGTGAAGGTTTTAGCCAAGGCGGCTGTGAATATTTGCTCAGCTGGCTGCTCTGGTTCAGGCCTCTCTTCTCATGAGGCTTTAGGCTATGAGTTCGGGTCCTTAACTGCTGTTTGGGGTCAGGTTGGGTCCCGCAGTTCCAGGGGTGTGAAGTGACAGTCTAATGTGTAAACTCCACCGTGTTCCCCTGTGACTGTGGTGTGAAGCCAGTCTCCAGTGTGCTGTAGTCTGCATTAATGTTGTGGGAGGTGGCAGTGAGAGCGGGCGGGACAGCTGCCGGTTTGCATAGCGATCCGCAGCAACTCTACTCCCACCAAGTGTTTGATAAGCTTGTACCATGGGGGTGTGCCATGTATCTGATTTATGGGGACACTCCCAAACTGAATAGCTGCCCTCCCCTCCCCACCCCAACTCCCCCAGCCTCACACACAAACTTATCCAAACATCAGTAACAAAGGCTGATGGGTACATTTAAGTTCAAGGACAGCTAACGTGCTAAAGACATTTGTCATTAGAGAGACATGGATACCGTGACAGATTCAGGGGGCCCAGATTTTTGTAGGAGCCCCCAAATCTGCCTCCCGTTTTACAAAATCAACTGAGCGATTGAAAGAGCCAACCCAAGCAGGGGGCACATGGGGACATTTTCTCAGGGGGCCTGGAATGTCTAGTTACTCCCCTGACGACAACCAGCTGACTAATGGTACCACACAAATATACTCTACGTTTATTACAGGAGTTTTTTTTAAGTGGGGGGAGCATAAGAGTGACCAAAATTCATACAGAAGAGCCAACCTTATCATTAACCAATGATGTGCTTTGAAGCGGTGAGTGACAGGTGAGGGACCAATCAGCTTCCAGCTGGGGCCAGTGCCCCTATGGCCCCTCCCATATATACTCCCCTGTAATCACCCTGTATTAAAATGGTTCTCTGCAGTCTAAGGCTGATTTATTCCGCCTATGGCTACAGCCTGGGTGACTCTTGGGTATGTAGCTTGATTATGGAGCTCAGGGCAGGACTCAGCTTTTCCCGCAGTCTCAGAACGTCAACAGATTGTTACAATACGTTAGCCCATTAGTAATTAAGTGATCCTCCATTATGTATGAGACAGCATTTTGTTCTGGAAATTTAAAGATCTGAGAGGAGTTAAGATCCCCTCCGGGTGCCCTGCAATAGAGATGGCGCTGTTGGCTGCATCTGCAGTGATTGCAGCATAACACACAGGGCCTCTGCTGCTGTCCTCTCTCCACACTCTGTCTCCACACTCTGTGTCCACACACTGTCACTACACTCTGTCTCTACACACTGTCTCTACACACTCTGTCTCTACACTCTGTCGCTACACACTGTCTCTACACTGTCTCTACACACTGTCTCTTTACAGTTGATCCTCAATTTTCTCTGAATCCTCTCTCTACATTCTATCTGTCTGCATTGTGTCTGCTCTGTCAGGTCGCTAGACTCTCTTCACACTCTCTGCTCCCTGCCTCCCCTTTACCTCCCTTCACACTCTCTGCTCCCTGTCTCCCCTTTACCTCCCTTCACACTCTCTGCTCCCTGCCTCCCCTTTACCTCCCTTCACACTCTCTGCTCCCTGTCTCCCCTTTACCTCCCTTCACACTCTCTGCTCCCTGTCTTCCCTTTACCTCCCTTCTGCTATCTGCTTACTCCCCAGATTCCCTCTTTCTCCTCATTGCTCCTTTTTCTGTATATTCTTTGCCAGGAATCACAGTTATCTCCCTTTTCCGAGAGCTGTCTACTCTCTGAGGATGTTCTCGTAATGCATCCTGGGCGGGTGAACGGCTCCCTGAGTGGTACTGGAGATAAGTAGTGGGTGCCCACCCTTTCCATTTCCTGTCTTAAACCCTCCCTAACCCTCCCCCCTTCCTCAATCTGCCACCCTTTCTACTCTTTTTTTCAGCTGCTCTTGTTCCCTCATTAGTCTATAAATGTTACTCAGAGGTACAATCTCCAGCAAGTATGTCTCACAGTTGTTATGTAAACATTTAGATGTTCTGTGTATGCACGTAGGAAGCATTTCCACTCTTCTTCCTTACTTTCACAACAAATTCCTCCTCTTGGCCACTGCAGTAGGAGCCTCAGTCCCCCACTTTGAATCTCTGTCATTCAGTTGCATGGGGTTCTCCCTGTGGACATCTAAGTCACTCATGTGCCCGTCTGTCTGTTGGTGAGTCAATTTGGTGGCGTGAGTCTGTGATGCACAGTGGAGACAGAGTCCCGACGGGACTGAGACGGCGGTGTCTTTTTTCGAACAATGTCCCATAACCTTCCCCTCATCATCTGAAAACCACACTCATATCTTCATTTCTTTGCCGTTTCAAAACAACTAAGTTCAATGATGAATAATTAGGTGAGAAGGTGAGCTGGTGTGACAGCGGCAGACTTACATCCCGACCGTGACAATAACACACGTCCTTGATGCAATAAAGTGTTTTGTTGTATTTTATATGCAGATCATTGTCCTTCGTTTACATTTATTCTTACAGTCGCTACCGTCCCAGATGTTGGAAACTCCACGACTGATTCATTCATCAAAAATTCCTGTAGAATATGGAGTATTGCAGTCCAAGCTGAGAGGAGCACGTGGGACTCCTCAGCCGTGTGTCGCTGCAAAAATTCTTTTAACCGCGATGCTGAAAGACACATTGCTACCAAAAATGATGGAGTTCCAGCGTTGTGAGAATAATGAGGTATTCCATGTTGAAAACCTTCCCCCGGGTTTATTTGTCCATTTTTTTTTACAGTTTTGCAGCGAGGATAGATAAACACCCCCCCTCCCCCCATGCAGGTGCTGACCAGACACAGCCTGCGGCTCTCAGTCCCTCCTGAAGTCATCTTTGCGTAATTTATGTGGGGAAATTGGAGGAAATTCACTGTGAAAATAGGGACCATGTGTTTTTTAAAAAAAAGAAACTGAAAGAGGAGAAAAACAGACATTTGCCACGAGCATCACAATCGAACGGAGGTGAACCTGCCATCTGTTCATCTGTGTTGTGGGAGTCACTGCAGGCAGCTTGGACACCCAGTGATGTTAAACCATAGCTGTCTTTCGTCAGGCTGGTTAATGGGCTGGTTTAACGTCCATCACGTCGACTGGAGGGTTTCAGAACGGAGCCCCCCCAGCCTCCTGACTCAGGCAGGGAACCTGTCTTTGATCTTCATAGAATCTGTCTGTCAATGTCATCTCAGTAGGAGGCGCTGTGGGGGGTACTGTCACCTGTGATGTGAGGCGCTCACCTCACATC
>JAODUD010000019.1:21892498-21904205 GCA_026784285.1 Stomatorhinus walkeri | reverse complement strand
AGTACAGTATATGCTCTTCTTGTTTTATCCGGTTCATTTTGTGTTTAAATGCTAAAAAAACATATTTAGGTGTAATTATTCGGGGCCGGGAAACAATTGGGGAAAATTCGATCACAATTCGAACTTAACTTTAATTTTGAACGGATAAAATTCGAGCTCTGATGTACCACTGTGTGTGTGTGTGTGTGTGTGTGTATATATATATATATATATATATTCTGCCCTGTACCTGGCTAGTTTTTGTTCCTTCCCAGTGTCTCCCTTTTTCGCATTGTACTTGTGTACTGTGGTGTTATAAAGTTTGAGCCTTCTGTCAGAAGAACCAGGATTAAATCAGGATTTAACAATACAGACACTTAAAAAATATGGAGTGGTATCATTTTTTTTCCAGAGCTGTATACTATGAAAGTCATGCTGGTGTTTTGCACCTGAGAAACTTCTGCCACGCCTCCCTAGTGAGGAGGCCACGGATCGCAACCGGTCCGTCAGACAGAAGAAGGAGCGCCACCGGATCCACATCCTGCTCCTTCAGAGGGCCTGTCGCTTCACTAACCTGCGACACAATATAGCAACATCAATAACAGCGGTCCCCATGCATCGGTCCAAAGATCGGATTAAAGCAAACCAAGAGAACGTGCTGCGTGGCTTTCCAGTACCCTTAAAATACGAGCGAGCACCCTGGCGGTCCTTTGCCGAGTTCCGTAGTTGCACTCCTCGATCCTGCATCAACTCCTCGATCCATGGTTCAGCTTGGGTGTCATTAGACATGATACCATCTTCCTGTTCCCTAGTAAAAAGGGACATAACTACAAATAACAATATAAATACTGGGATCCCAATGTTTGTGCGTAGTTTCTATTCCATTCATTAAGTAAAAACAAAGTACAGGTAACTGCGATTTATTTTGTCGAACACCAACCGTGAAGTGTCTATCTTCGCTTAGAAATGAGGTGGAACATCCCCCTCAACGAAAAAAATAAATAAGACACAGTAACTGTCAGTGATGAATTGCACGCTTACTTACACTCGACTTCCGTGAAGCGTTGGAGCTGTTCCCCTGGAAACACAATAGCTGCCACTGTAACGCGGTGTCCCCCTAAATCCCGTCCCCCGAGAACAAAGACGCGGGCAGTACGGTTCCTATGGACGTGACATGTTTACCAGGAAATGCTTTAATATCACTTATAACGCAACGCGTTTTTACTCTGAAGCTGCCCACTAACTGTTGTGTAACACTGATTTAAAATTCTTAATCCGGAAGTAATCTGTAAAATACACAAGGAAATGTGAATATTACACCACTGAAAGATTCAAGACAGAAAATGTAAGATGTTTAATTAATTGACCATATGAATTGGAATGCTTACTTGCTTAGCCCCAGTCAGTACAAAGTCAACAATATAAAAAATAAATGGCCAATATAGGTGCCATATTGTGGAGAAGACAAGTAAAAAAGACATTTAAATTCACAGAGGCGCACCTGATATTGCAGTGTTCCAGATTTAGATGTTCTATTGCATATGGCTTGAGGGAAGAAACTCCTCTTAAATCTGTTAGTCAGGGTTCTGTTGCTGTGAAACCTCCTACCAGACTCCAGGAGTGAGAACAGCTTGTGGTTAGGCACCAAAATATACTTTATTATTTACTGCAGTAGTGGGTAATACATATCTGGTCTTCTGAGACAACCTCATTACCTTCTGTATGGCTGTCCTCTCGTGAACCACTGCTCCACCGCACCCCCCATTATACCAAACCACATCATACCAAACTAAGATTTTCAATGGCATTTTGGTAGGTTAGTGTGGCCTGGCTCATTCTCTACTTCCTTACCTATCTTTCCAAGGTTTTGATATCCTCTAGAAAGGGATTAAAGCTAAGACGACTAGCTATCTGGCAGTCTTTCTCTGATTTTCCGAAATCTGAAGGACGAAAAACGTGGTTACTGACAGCGTCCTCTGGAGAGGTGTCAGTGATGATTGGTGTGACTCTTGTGGTCTCCTGAAGTCCACGATCTCCATGGTTTTACTGGTCTTCAGCGTAAGATTAACGTCATAACGCTTCTCAACATTTTGCTCCTGCTTGCAGAAACATTAATGGTGCTGAGACCCCCTACTGTGAAATCATCAGGAAACTTGAGGAGATTGTTCCTGAATCGTTCCTGCAGCCCGGCAGGAAGCTGGAATTGACAGTCAAGACAATGATCTATCCATGGTCACACGTGATGTGGTGTGGTGATTTGGTTGCATTTTTAAAATATAATATTAATGGAAAAGTAAATTAATTAAATTTCTTGTGCTTATTGTAAAGCAACAAAAAAGCTCAAACTTAAGACGTCCTCTACTTACAAACTTTCAACTTATGAACTTTCAGACATACGAACGAAGAGGACTGCAGGTCCAAATTGTGTTCATTGGGCTCCCGTTTCCTGTCCACAATATAATTTTTTTTTTCTGCACACCAATTCCGCCTAATAGAACTTCTGGCCGCTTCTCCCGCCGCGCAGCAGCGTAGTGTACGTACTCCCAGCATCCTAGTTCTTAGTACTTACATACACCCTTAAAATGATGTTGAATGGCAACTTGCAAAGATTTCAAGTTACGAAGGGCCATTCGTAATGTATCTCATTCATAAGTAGGGAAGCGTCTGTATAACCTTCAACAAGAACTGTTAAAAGACATTTACTTACACATTATAACATTAGCATAATTCTGGTCCAGAACATGCCATAACATGAATTGCTCAAAAGCTGCTTTCAAAGGCAAAATATTTAAGTGGAAAAAAACTGTAATTCCCTTATGTTTGATACAGTGTAAAATTAAACCCATTTATAATTACCGGAACAGCAAACAAAAACTCAAGAATCTCTGTGATTATAATTTGCAAAATCTTGCATTTAGCAACCTGGCTGGAAATAATAAGAACATTGTTTCAAATTAAGCTAATTTAACCTAAATTAGTTCTTTTGGTTTTAAAAAATATCATTTTACATAGATCACAATTTGTGTTATTTCAAAATATCAATATTTAACAATAAATGAACACTTAAAAAATTATAACAGATTACAAATATCAGTCATTGAATAAAGGCACCATTTGAGAAGGTCTGCATAATAAATGAAAACAAATAAGTTAATTATGGAAAGAAAAATAAAGAAACAGATTTCACACAGAATACTTCTTTGTAGTTTAAGCATCCATTAAAAAAAACACTCAATTGTCCCCTGGATAAAACATCAAAAATAAATGTATGTATGTATAGTTTGGGGATTTTAAGGTTTTAGTGCTAGAAAGAAATGTCACCTCAAAGAAAGAATCATCCTTGTTTGGTTGGTTGGTGCTAATCAAACACCATCATCCACGTAGACAAGAACATAGGGAATCTCATGTGTGAGGTACATTATGTGAAATTGTAGCTCATGGTCAGGCATTTGAAAACCTGCTATTGTCTCATTAGTAAAAATACATGTTTAAGCCTGAAACATCTGACTATGCCTTTGGATACACCGCTCTGGTCAGGCTTACAATGAGCTCTCTCCCACTTTATGATATATAATGCTGGTCTACAGCTGCAGTCTAATGGCCACTAGCCAATAAAATAAGAAAATACATCCCAGGGAGAAATGAATCCAGCTCAGGATACCTGAGAGATGATGGTTCTAAAATGAGCCTGGCTTCACCTGGCTGGCCGTGGTTCCACTGCACATCGTGACCCTGCAAAATAGCTGTGTACTAAACCGGGGTCAAACAAGCCCGGCTTGCACGGTGGATATGCTTAGCATGCGGTGTCAGTCGCTACACACCCACCGCGGGTTTGAAGGACTGAACAATTCGCTTAGGGCAAGAACAGAATCCAGCTGAAGGAGTCAGGGCACTAACAGAACAGCCGCATCTGGAAGTAAAGGCCCACAGTGGGTCTGGGTGCCCCGTCTGCCAGTGTTATAGCGTGGCCAGGATCCTGAGGAAGGAGATGACAAGTACGCAGAAGGACTGGCCCACTCCGAACACCAGGGCTTCCAGGGAGATCATCGTCTTCCCAGCAGCTTTGTATACTCCTGCTATAGCAGCACCTGTGACCCACACAGACAGGAAGTGACACGCGGAAACAAGTAAGTAATAAGTTATTCCAGTTTCCTGCGTTGGGAGTGTTGTAACATGTATCTGTAAAATATACAGTACAACAGCATTTCCTTTCAAACCTGAAACATTTAGGTTATGAATAGTGTTGCAGAAGTTACTTTTGCGAGTTAAGCAGTTAAGTACAAAGAGTCACAATCACAAAGTGTTCAGCTGGTCGGTTGAAACTAAACTTTAGTCTGGATTTGTACTTTCTGGACCAGAACTATCTGTGATGGATTACTTTTGTGAGTAACTTCCCCCACACTCGTTATGAAACCATGTTGTTACTGTAAATACGAGGCCTCCGACTGGCCCGTATCAGGGACTGAGCAAAGAGCTGTAATTCCTGGGAGTGACGAGCAGACACGGAAGGGAGGCGGCACGAGCGAGGACGAGGGACGTACTGGTGAGGACGCCCCCGCAGAGTGGGCCCACGATGCTCATCAGCAAGATGGCAATGGGCATGAAACGCGCCACGCGATGCCGCCGCAGAGTGCCCAGTGCCAGGAGGGCGGCGGGCAGGTGAAACATCAAGGAAGAAACCACGGTCCATAAAAACACACCGTACCACATCTCTGAGAGAGGGGACACACACACAGGACACCACCGTCATAACATTAACACAAAAGCGATGTCAGGATGCCCGTGGAAGACCAGCCGCATGCCTACTGGCCACATTGGTGACACTTTATGGAAAGATGTCGATTGTGTTTCAACTCCTCACCTGTGCTCTCATACTTCATACACTGTAGTATTTTCTATGTAAATCTGGACACATTCCAGCTTGTGTGTGACAGAGAAACCTTTAGAACACGTTTTGTTTTGGCTGCAAAAGATATCAATGCTAACATTTTTGTTGCGGTATATCGGGTGCGCCAACCTTTACGGCTTTTTCCATAAAAAAAACGATTTAATGTCGACGACATAAGTGAATTTAGAAGTAATACACTCACAAAACACCTGTGATCTAGTTGTGTGAAATGATCCTTCCTCCATTACCACGACATAATTTAGTCGATGCCATAATTCAGTGCCAAGGCTACATACATATAATTATCGCAATACTTCAGTTTAACATGATTAAAGATCATGACTAAAGATCTGCCCTTTGAAACCGGTTGGAAAAGTGAAAATACTTTGTTTTTTTAAGATGAACATCGTCCAAAAGTTATGTGCGTAAATAACATTTATCTTTCCAAGTTTACTTTAATATCTTTAGCAAATAAAACTAACTGCTACGTTAGTGGGATCAATTACAATGACATTGTAAAATGTACTTACCTGAAAAGTCGCAAAGCGATGTGTCGTTACCACACTTAGTGCCATTTTCTCTTGGGACCAAATTCAAACTGAGAATTTGCTGGACAAATCCTATGTCACTATAACCAGTCTGCATTGTTGGGACATCGAATACAACATATACAGCGACGGAAGAGCAAAAAACTGAATTAAAAATAATACAGACTCGGAAATATCTGTCTTCCAGAAGGCACTTAGCGAAACTTGAAGATCGACGTCACGAAGCTCAGCCTACTGTACCCCTTGCATATTTTCTTCGCGCATTTACTGCTTTCTAAACCTACCACTAAGACCTGAATTCGCTTAATTAATGCAGGATGATAAAATATTCAGAAATAAATTATTACAGAACTGTAGTCAAGTGAACCATTTTGTTCCAATAACCCACGCCAACCAAAACAAAACATAAAAGGAAATCAAAACAATGTACGACAATCGCGACGGGATATTTTGACCCTATAGGTTTCCGTAGTTCCGTTTTCATTGGTTGGTTGTTGTCGCGGATTTTATACGTGGGGAATTTCGGTGTCGCGCTTTGGGGTTTTTGTTAATAGTTTGTGCGTATATTTTACGAAAAATATGAACATTTCAGATTACGATTCCGAAGATTATTCCTCAGGCGAGGACGCAGATTATATACCCTCTGGTAGGTTAATGGACAATGTACCTTGACTTGGTTTCGTTTTATCGGAGACGTTTGCGTGGTGGCAATTGTGAGTCTTAGAATATTTTTTGATGCCTTTAAATGTTGAGTTTCCCTTGTACAGCTGTATCCGAGTATGGCTCTAAGCAGTACACTTGTTTGTATTTGTATATTTTAATGGTAACTCTACTCACGTACAATATATTTGCGTCGCCCGAATCCTGTAAATACATATTTAACCACTTCTCATTTCTAAAGTACTGTGTATGTAACAGAAGAAAAACATAATTGAAGAAATGACATAATTATTTGATTCATATTATATGATAAGAGTATCACTTAGTATTATCTATCGAACTGTGCGTATACACATGTTTTCTACTACAAGTATATTAACTTATACCACCTCATTTGAAGCCGCCGTCTCATGAACCAAAACCAAAATTCATTTCAGACGATAGCCTGAGTGAAGATGACATGAATGAATGCGTGAACGAGGACGGGCTCGATACCCAGCAAAATGAACTGCAATCTAAGGCAGTAAAGAAGAAAAAGAGCAAGAAAGCTGTCGGGGTGAGGTAGGTGACACTTGACAGATGGCACAGCCATGTTTCAACTTAAGTAGGGGTGCGTAGGGCTGGGGGTTAGGGTTGATTCCAAATAACTTGGAAGGTAATTGGTTCAGCCTGGGTTGTGAACCTGATGTGATACACTCTCCAAAATCTCTATTGGCACCCATGATAGTTGATGGTAAATTGATATATTATTTTGTGTTGAGTTAATCTATATTTAGATAACAAGGTATTACAAATAAGCATTTAAATGCTATGAAAGTAATGAATTATTAAATTTGTTGGCAGTGATGGCACCCCTCTTGTGGGTCTGTAAGTATGTGCAACAGAATCCGTCACTGCTGTTTACATTAATCCGGACAGGAAAAGAAAGAGAGGGATGTTAAAATTGGAAGACTACAGCAGTAAAGAAATAAAAGAGAGAGAACAAGGAACACAGGATGAGGAGCATGGAGAAGAAGCAGGTGAAGATGATCTGACTGTGGGCCGAGTAGATCAGGAGAAGAAGAGAGCTGACGATCTGTGGGCCAACTTCCTGAGTGACGTCGGGCCCCGGCCCAAGGCTGCCGCTCCAGAGCTCCTTCCCTCCGCTACTGACTCAAAGGTACTGAAGGCCTCTGCAGGACTCTGTGGTTCTGATGTCCCCCAATAACAAGACGTTATAGCAGAAGTCCTTTATTTCCACTATTGTTAAAAACAATTGCACAAATCTGATTTGTCACTGCAGTGAAGTGTAATCAGTCGCCCTGTGGAGATCCAGGCAGTTGCCTGTACTGTCGCTACACCTCTACTCTAGAGATGTACATGAAGGATACACACACAAATATCACAGACTGAATACCTGCAGGATGCGCACACAAATATCACAGACTGAATACCTGCAGGATGCGCACACAAATATCACAGACTGTATACCTGAAGTATACACACACAAATATCGCAGACTGAATACCTGCAGGATGCGCACACAAATATCACAGACTGTATACCTGAAGGATACACACACAAATATCACAGACTGAATACCTGCAGGATGCACACACAAATATCACAGACTGAATACCTGCAGGATGCGCACACAAATATCACAGACTGAATACCTGAAGGATGCGCACACAAATATCACAGACTGAGTACCTGAAGGATGCGCACACAAATATCACAGACTGAATACCTGAAAGATGCACACACAAATATCACAGACTGAATACCTGAAGGATGCAAACACAAATATCACAGGCTGTATACCTGAAGGATGCGCACACAAATATCACAGACTGTATACCTGAAGGATGCACACACAAATATCACAGGCTGTATACCTGAAGGATGCGCACACAAATATCACAGACTGTATACCTGAAGGATGCACACACAAATATCACAGGCTGTATACCTGAAGGATGCGCACACAAATATCACAGACTGTATACCTGAAGGATGCGCACACAAATATCACAGACTGTATACCTGCAGGATGCGCACACAAATATCACAGACTGTATACCTGCAGGATGCACACACAAATATCACAGACTGTATACCTGAAGGATGCACACACAAATATCACAGGCTGTATACCTGAAGGATGCACACACAAATATCACAGGCTGTATACCTGAAGGATGCACACACAAATATCACAGACTGTATACCGGAAGGATGTACACACAAATATCACAGACTGTATATCTGTGTCCATCAATTTAAAAAATACTGATTTCTGATGAACAACGGTAAAAATGTGTGTCTCCATGAATAGAACTTAAAATCTCTGAGGTAGAAGTCTTTGAGGGTCACCTGGCTGCTGTGTAAAATGTTACACTGCAAAAGTCTGACACTTTGGAAATCGTTTGGTCTACTTTTCTGAAAGAAAATTAGGTGATTTTTGGTTAAAATAAAAAGAGAATTTTATTTATCTCTGTCATTCAGCCTTTATATTTTGACAGTTGTTTCTGGTTAATTGTGTATAATTGGGTTAATTAGAATATTCATCCCTAGATGGCATTACTGACACAGTAGTTGTCCCCCCCAGGGAACTCACCTGGCATTTGCTGATTATGTTTGTAATTCTCTACTCCTTCACGCCATCCGCAGGCCCCTTCAGGAAAGCCAAGCGAGGCCGGTGATGCGCCCCCCAAGCTCCGGGGAGAGGAGCAGAAGTTGAGAGAACCTGCTACACTCACGATAACAAAGGTGTTCGACTTCGCAGGCGAGGAAGTTCGGTAAATGACTTTGCTGTGCGTGACTTAATTTTTTTTTTCTTTAGCGGGTGCTAGTGGGGGGGCACCGTGCAAGCTATGAAGCCTCTCATCTGGCTTCAGTATGGTACACACCTTGCAAAATACGCTGGGAATGTAACTGCCTGGAGACCAGTGTTATTTTTGTCATAACGCAGAATGGCCACTAGATGGCAGCATTAGCCCAGGGTTCTTTAGTGGCTCAGTGTACCACCAAGCTGTCGGAAGCAGTGGTGTCTTGCTGAAATATTTAGCAGCTTTTAGATTTATTACGCTGTCTTGGCGTAATAAGATATAGGTCATGATTTGCGTTTGTTTGTACTCTTGTGAGAGTAGACATCCCATTTGGTATGATGTAGTCTGTTGTCTGTTGGCTAACAGGGAGCACAGTCAGAGTTTATAACTGTTAGACTGCAGCTTTGCCCTCTGGGTATTATCACAGTGATTCAGTGATTATCTCCAACACTTTTCTCCCTGAACACCACGGAGCCTTAAGCACTTACAAGCTTTTCTCGACGTCCCACGTCCCGGTCGGTCGGCGGATGTGCGCATATGTGCAATTGGAATCTTTTGCTGATTAGCTGCGAGATGAGAAACAGAGAATCCGCTTTCTTGAGCAGTCTGTCATCCGCTTTCTTGAGCAGTCTGTCATCCGCTTTCTTGAGCAGTCTGTCATCCGCTTGCTTGAGCAGTCTGTCATCCGCTTTCTTGAGCAGTCTGTCATCCGCTCTGGCTCTTCCTCAGGGTCACTAAGGAGGTGGATGCGAGCTCCAAGGAAGCCAAGAGCTTCCTGAAGTCCAAGGAGATGAAGGAGGAGCCTGAGTCCTACCCGGACATGCCTTCTGTAACTTCACCTACCCCTGGACCCAGGTAGAACGCCTTCCTGTATCCATCATAAATGGTAAATGGACTGCATTTATATAGTGCCTTTTTCCAAAGCGCTTCACAGTTATGCCTCACATTCACCCATTCACACACACACACACACATTCACACACACATTCACACACCGGTAGTGGAAGCTGTCATGCAAGGCGCATACCTGCACCTGGGAGCAACTGGGGGTTCAGTGTCTTGCTCAAGGACACTTTGATGGGGTCAGGAGGAACCAGGGCTCGTACCTGCAACCCTACAGTTGCCGAACGATAGCACTACCTCCTGCGCCATCTTCCCCAAAAGCCTATTAAAAAAACGAGTTTTCTGCACAGAGGCCGGTCTACATCAGATTGAGATTTGCTCTTAACTCAGTTAAGTTGAAAAATATCTCTTAAATTCAGGGTTGAAAAATATCTCTTAAACGGTGACTTTCCCGAAGCCTTCTTAACGCTACGTCATAAATAGGTTCTATCTACCTTTTTGGTCATGAGAACCCCCTCCGCACCGCACGGTTGTTAAATGTAAATGGACTGCATTTATATAGCACTTTTCTACTCCTACGAGTACTCAAAGCGCTTTACTGGTGGTGGAAGCTGCCATGCAAGGCGCCAACCTGATCACTGGGTGCAGTTTGGGGTTCAGTGTCTTGCTCAAGGACACTTTGATGGAGTCAGCTCGAACCTGCATCCCTCTGGTTGCCGAACGATAGCACTACCTCCTACACCACCATCTTTCCACTGTCCACTGTCTTTCCATCTATTTATCTTCCAGCTGCTGAAGTCTATCCCAGGCAGCATAGGGTACGTCCTGGTCAAGGTGCCAGTGCGTTACAGGGCACATGAAAACACTGTCATACAGTGTGCCAGTCTGGTCCTAGGGGACCCACAGACCTACCAGGGGCTGGGAAGGAGCAGAAATGTAGACTGCCTGGCAGGGAGCACAGAGGGAGCAAAAACATGGACCAACTCTGGGTACCTGAGGACCAGATTGGGAAATGTGATAAATTCAGAGATGCACTTTAGCTTAACTTCATGTTTGAAAACCTACATGACTCAGAGAGAATATAGAAGCTCCGCCCATATAGAGCAGAGGTGAGATTTGAACCCCAGCGCAGGAGGTATGAGTGACGGAGCTGCCCGCGCACACACACGGGTGGCTGATGGGCACGCCCACTCCGTCCTGCCACATGGCCAGACTGTGATCTACTGCAGTGACTCCTATGCATGAGAGAGAGGGCCACCTGGAGGTGACCCGACTCAGCATCTGATAGTGGAAGATGAAGTGTTATGTGAGGGATTCAGCCCCTCCCCCGCAGAAGAACACTCTATTTTCCCAGATTTCTCCTTGGAGGTTAGTCTCCTCCGTGACCCCAAGTTCGTGCCCCCCCCCCCCCAGTGCTTGACTTTGAAGGGGACTTGCTGCTCTGTGATGTCTAATCACTGTCACATCTGTCACATTACGCCTTTGATCTTCTGTGACAAGCTCTTAGTGGCGGAGGAAGTGAGAGGAATCGAGGCGGAGGGATTACATTTATCTTCCATTCTAGTCAATTAGGTGTCTGTGTATGTGTGTGTACGTGTGTGTGCGTTTGTATGTATGTGTGTATGTACGTGTGTGTGTGAGCGTGCGTTTGTATGTCTGTGTGTATGTACGTGTGTGTGTGTGCGTGCATTTGTATGTATGTGTGTGTGTACGTGTGTGTGTGTGAGCGTGCGTTTGTATGTCTGTGTGTATGTACGTGTGTGTGTGTGCGTGCATTTGTATGTATGTGTGTGTGTACGTGTGTGTGTGAGCGTGCGTTTGTATGTATGTGTACGTTTGTGTCTGTGTGTGCATGTGTATGTCTGTGTGTATGAGCGGGTATACCTATCCTTATGGGGACAGAATGTCCCCATAGTGTGATAAATATCTGTTTTTTTTCCCTTATGGGGACCGGTTTCCTGGTCCCCATAAGGGAAAAC
>JAODUD010000019.1:21840408-21851410 GCA_026784285.1 Stomatorhinus walkeri | reverse complement strand
TGCTAGTCAGTAAATACCATAGAGGGTTTGGCTCAGCATAGTACAGTGCTAGTCAGTAAATACCATAGAGGGTTTGGCTCAGCATAGTACAGTGCTAGTCAGTAAATACCATAAAGGCTTTCACTCACTATAGTGCAGTGTCAGTCAGTAAACACCATAGAGGTTTTTGCTCAGTATAGTACGGTGCTAGTCAGTAAATACCATAGAGGCTTTCACTCAATATAGTGCAGTGTTAATTAGTAAATGCTATAGAGGTTTTCGCTGAGTATAGTACAGTATTAGTCAATAAATATCGTAGAGGTTTATGCTCAGTATAGTACAGTGCTAGTCAGTAAATACCATAGAGGTTTTCATCCAGTGTAGTAAGGAGCTAGTCAGTAAGTATCGTAGAGGTTTTAATTCAGTTGTGTATGGTGCTAGTCAGAAATACCATAGAGGTTTTCTCTTAGTATAGTACGGATCTAGTCAGTCAGTACCATAGAGGTGCTAGAAACTTAACACTATAAAGATATCCAAAAACACAGTGATGTAACACTGTAATATCTTGTCTTCTACACGCATACATCACTTCAGACAAAAGCGTCTGCTAAATGAATAAATGTTAATAAATGCAAATGTAGTCAGTAAATGTCATGGAGGTTTTCAATCACTACAGCGTTGTGTGAGTGAGTCACTTAACACCATGGAGATATTCGCAGACACAGTGATGTGATGCTGTCAGTGTGACGCTAGCTGTTTATTTTGCAGTGTGGCAGAGCCGGCAGACACCAGAAGTGTCGGATTCACTTCAATTTCTCAGGAATAGAACTGGAGAAATCTGCCTATTAGGGTTGGGAGCGACAGTGAGAAATGATGAGATTATAATTAACGGGGGCAGAATTTTCTTGCTTTTCCTGCATTTGTGTGGATCGGAATCCTCTGTGTCTCTGCTGTGCGGAAACGCGCTGTCTGGGAATGGGGTTTTATTCCTGGGGGCTCACTTACCCAGCATTCCATCTGTTTACACTGGAAGCTCACCCTCCCCCCAGATTCCCAGGGATGTGGATAATTTTGTGAACTTCTTGCCAAATTACAGTGAAGCTGTTTTTAAACAGCGCAATGGGGAGGAGTAGCTGCTCAATCATGTAAACCACAATTTGTGAGGAAGAGGATTGTTAGTCATTTGAAAAATGCACTTTATAAATTAACAGAGTAACAGACTTTGTGTGAACAGTTTCAACAAATGAAAACTCTATCTCTATCAGCTATTAAAGTACCGTGGCTTTTTTTAGTCTCAAATCTGTATGAGGTTATATTTTATGTATTTTGCTGAATAGTTGGAATGTGACATTTATAACTGTGATAAAAATTGCTGTGAAAATCCAAGTATGAAAAAGCACTACTTCGCACCCACTGTTACTGAGGATCTGTTACCTTATTTTGGTACCTGCATAGAGCGGAGAATCTTAAAAGCTAATCTCTCATGTACCTGTGCCATGTCTGTGCTGTACCTGTGTCATGTCTGTGCCATGCCTATGCTGTACCTGTGTCATGTCTGTGCTGTACCTGTGTCATGTCTGTGCCATGCCTATGCTGTACCTGTGTCATGCCCATGCTGTACCTGTGTCATGTCTATGCCATGCCTATGCTGTGCCTGTGCCATGTCCGTGCCATGCCTATGCTGTACCTGTGCCATGCCTATGCTGTACCTGTGTCATGTCTGTGCCATGCCTATGCTGTGCCTGTCCTTTACCTGTGTCATGTCTGTGCCATGCCTATGCTGTACCTGTGCCATGTCTGTGCTGTGCCTGTGCTGTACCCCTGCTGTACCTGTGTTGTACCTGTGTTGTGCTGGACCTGCATTTGTGTTTTTTAGTATACGATGATGTGCCAGGTCATACACAGTCCATCCCAGGCTTGACGAGTGCCAGCTCAGGGAGCCGGATGTCCTCGCACAAGGACTTGCATTGTTACCCTGGGGTTCTTTTGGGGGAGGGTTGTGTGCGCCTGGAGATTCCCGAGTGACATCACCAGAGGGCAGCGTGGGTGACCTCTGGCATCTCTTCACAGGAAGTTGTTTTAACATTCCCCAAACGCTCTGGTGCTGCCTTAGCCATTTGAGGCTATTTCGAAAGGCTGAAAGGACAGCATGACGCTCACCCTCCCTCTGTCCAGCTTGGTGCTGCCGCTCCATACGGGCTCCTAGCAGTGAGGAGGGCTGGCGAAACAGTCAGACGCTCCACACCACTCCACACCACTCCACACCGCTCCACACCGCTCCACACCGCTCCACACCACTCCACACCAGCGCACTTCATTTTGTCATCATACACATTGACTTTCTTTGACTTCTCTTAGATGTCCCGTGAGAACACAGTGCCAGATGTGCCCCCGAATGTTTGGCTGGGTGCTTTTCCAGGGTGGAACGGCAGCTCAGAGGACTCATATGACGTCGCTCAGGGCGTGACTGTGTTTGGGTGCACTCGCATCTTCCAAAAATAGATTGGTGTGTTTACCTAAGATATGTATATAGTGCTTTCCTCAAAGAACCAGACTTACAGCAGGGTATAAGTCCAGATTGTCCCCCTCCTGTTGTTTTTCTGCTTATTTCTGCCATATTAATACAGCAAGGAAAGCGTTGTGGTTACAGTGCATTCTGGGATGTCAGCTAACTGCAGGGCGCTGGCTGTGTAGCGCCTCCATGATAAAAAACGTGGCATGTTTCTCTATTCACAAAGGCGCAGCCCCGAGGACACAAATGGTCACGTCAAACGGAGATCCCTCGCTCCCCGTGCGAAACCCTCGCAAAGCTTTGGTGTTGGGGTGCCAGTAGCAGAGGAAATCGGAATGCAGGCCTCAGTTTGAAAGGAACTAATTATTCCTATATTTTGATATCTTCATATTCTCAAGAGCCTTTTTGTGCTGGGGGCCCGATTGCCTGATGAATGGCCCATACTTATGAGAGTCGGGGGGGAGGAGGGGCACTGTTTTCCAGCAGCCTGTCCTGCGTAGATGGGACAGAGGTCGAGTGTGCGGGTGGGTGGGGGCGTGGGTGGTGGCAGGAGTGGGTCGGCTGGTCGTGCCAGGGGCGAGAGGTGGCCGTGAGCGAGTCGGTGTGAAGAGGGGCCGGCAGACACGGGGGTTCAGGCCGCGTGTAGGTGTGAGGAATGTGCAGGCAGCCTGACCCAGTAGGTCCAGCACAATGGACTCAGTGTTCTGGACGAACTGTGTCCCCCTCTGGATCTTGGGGCCATTGTTCCCCTCTCCAGACAAGGGCACCCTCATGGGTGCCAGTGGTTAGCAGCAAGAAGAGCGGCGGTCTTTGTGCGGGAGTGTGCGCAGTGCCAATTACGTCAGCAGGACCTGGGGATTGGTTACGAGCATACAGGTCGGCCATAGTGGGAAGCAGGGACTTGATGTCGATTGGTCAGTTCCTGAACGTCAACCAGGATTGGAAATGCGGATGGTATGGGAATGGCTGTGGGACATGGTCTCAGCCGCGGGTGAAGAGGCTCTGGAGGACCTACCCTGACACTCTGAAGGGTCACTGTCATGTGAGGAGTGACTCACTGGCATAGATTTGTGCGACTGTGCCCATTTGGGGACGTGCCCATGGTCCATGTTGCAGAATCCAGGAACCCTGTGGAGATATCAAGGCTGCAGTTTATCCAGCTCTCCCATACCCTTCTGTAAGAAGAGTCGGGTCTCCAGTCCAGTGATCAACTGGGAACTCTCTAATGCTGCTTGGCTGAACCTGAGAGAAAGGGTGCACGCTTTGATGTGACGTCGTCTCTGCTACTTGATGGATTGTGTGTGGTGCTCACTGCCTGCTCACTGTCTGCTCACTGCCTGCTCACTGCATGCTCACTGCATGCTCACTGACGCCCAGCCGGACGCACTCCGCTCAGTCGGTTCTGGTCTATGCCACATAACAGCATGCGGCGAGTGACCTCAGGTAGCGGTCTGCGCTAAGTGGATGTGGCATTGGAGATGTACCCCGAGGGCTGTGACCCGGTCAGACTCTGACTGACAAACTCATTGATTCGCACCCCAGCGTTTGGTGATTCGCTTCACTTACGCCTACTTGTCTCAAAAAACAAAAACCTGTAACAGAAATAAATCTGCTTTTGGGTGGTTTTGATGGCCTGTTACATGCTTAGAGTGTGGTTGGGTAGAGGAGACACCACGGCCTCTCCAAGCAGACTCACAGACGGCCAGGTGAGTGACCACCCAGACGACCTGAGTGCTCGCTGTGCTAACAGCACGTTGCAGATACCCTACAGCAGCTTCCGCTGAGGCCGCACTTCCAGGACTTTTGGCCTCCTGTAATATCGCTGCCGCAGTCCAAAGTCCAAATGTGCTCAGTCTGGTGCCGCTGACCCAGATTTACGCAGGACGCCTGTCTCAGCTTAACTACCCACTCCTGCAGTTTAACCCTAACGCAGATTTTGTAGGGTTGGCCAGTGACAAGTGGACTTGCCACTAATTCTGGAATGGGTTCTTTTGTTCATATCCTGTTTTTCTAAAAATCCATGTGTCACATTTCATTTTTCATTTTCTGTTTTTTCTGTATGCTTGTGCGTATGTTACTGATAACATTTCCGTATCATTGTGACTAGAATCCAGAAGTACACTAGCTTGTTTTAATATAAGGAGGACTACAGTGGAAAGTCTATATCAACAAGGGTAATTACTTTGAAAAGCTTTAAATTACTTTAATTACTTTAAGGTATGCAGACTACAAGAAAGAGAAATTAGCTGTTGAACTGGTGGTGATATTGCTTTAGAAGTATATTTGCTTTTAAAAATATCATTGCTTTAGAAGTATATTTAGACCTACAAATGAAGCAACTAATTTACAGGGGAAGAAAAAGGTGAAAGGAAAAGCGATTCATCTCCCAGCTTCAGATTCCCTGTAGAAACGGCCTCCGAGTTTCCTACAAACTGGGCAGGCATTGGATAAGCCTCATTAGCATAAGAAGGAGGGCCTTGTCCAATCAGAGGCCAGGAGAGACATGTTGGGATTGAGCAGGCACTGAGAGGTGTAAGATTACCGCACATTCCTCCCGCCCCTTGGTGAGGAGGGAAGAGAGCAGGAAAGAGGCGGGCACGAGGTTCACAGCGTCAGAATCGCAGCGGTGAGCGTCGGCAGAGAGAGGGAAACGGGATACTCTGTTCTTCCCCGGCTAGATAACGCTCCTGGAGAATGCATTAAGGTCTGTCAGGGCTGCATGTTTGGAGCTCCAGCGGAGCTTTAATTCCTGGTGGTCACACGAAGGACTCCCCCACAGGCCGAGTCGTGGTCCCCTCAACTCTTATCTGGAGTCACACAAACTCAAGAAGGGGGAAAATGAACTATCTGGTGAGTGTCATTTTGTGTGTGTGTGTGCCTGTGTGTGTGTGCCTGTGTGTGTGTGTGCCTGTGTGTGCCTGTGTGTGTGTGCCTGTGTGTGTGTGTGCCTGTGTGTGTCCCATTCTTATGGTTATATGAATGGACTAAGCGGGGTCGCTGAATACCCCTGATATTGAGGGAGAGAAAGAGGGATAAGAGGAAAGAGGGGAGGAAGAGAAGTGGTGGGTGTGCGGGGGGGCTGCTAACTTTTTACCAAAGTTTTTTTGTTTTGTTTTTTTTTTACAAGTCTGGCTGTAGCGTGTGTTTTATTTTGTTCAGACAAAACGTCCAGCTCATTAAATTTACATGAGGAAGCGAAAGAAGACGAGTGAAAAAAGAAAAACAAAAACAGAAAAACTCACTGGAGAGAGCAGGAAACGCCGACTCCTGGGGGGCTGTGTGTGTCTCCTGGACCAAAACTGACGTGAAGCTCCAGGGGTCCGAGGGGCACCATTAAAAGGCATTATTAACGTAGAGGCACCGGGGGGGGGGGGGGCGCTGAGTCAGGAGAGAACCGTAACATTGCAGCCGAGTGAGGGAAGGCCGAGGTAGATGGGGGCCAGTGCGGCGGAAGCTGCCCACTGACGGCTCCTTGCTATTGTTCCAGACCGCTGGCACGGCGTCAGCACTGCGCTGAACTCACACACGCGTCAGGTATTTGGGGGAACTAGCCGGTTCTCTCCAGACCGCTCCTGCGGGGAGGAATCAGGAATCATCAGGAATGTCCCGCTATCCCTGGGTGTGTAACGGGTAGAAGTCGTGTGGCTGGGACGCGTCTCCCGGAAAGTTCACAATGACCATATACAGTAAATCTCATGTGAAGCATTTGACAAAACAGCTCATCGCTCACATGAGGAAAGGGAGCAGCGAATGGTGGGAGCTCAGTGAAATCAAAAGATGCAGGGAGACTAAAAGGTATTATAGCGAAGCTGGGTGTTTGCTGGGTGTTTGCTGGGTGTTTGCTGGGTGTAGCTGATGTATTTGTCCTGTACAGGAGACGCCATGTCCTGGTTTAATATTTAATAACCTCAGTTTACTGGGGGTCGGCCTATTAGCAGACTTAACACTGTCAGTGCCAGGGAGAGTCAGGCAGCCTGATCTTGAATCAGGCTTTGGGGTGAGTTAGGGGGCATTTAGAGGTAAAGACTTAAGAGAACCAATGTCATCCCATGTCCCACACCATGATCCGTTACTGGGTCATCATGGTTACTGTGCTGTTTAGGGGAGTTGTGTATTTGCAAAACATGTTCCTTTTACAGTCTATTTGCACTGATTTTCACGGTTTTTGTTGCATTTGTATAGATGGGTGTTTAATTACAGCATCCGACAGATCATCTCCTTAAAGTTCTACAGCCTTCAAGTCAGCCAGCCCTAACCCTAACCCTAACCCTAATCCTAACCCTAACCCTAACTCTCAATCACAAGACCTTTCAGCCGGTGTTGTTTTCTGTCACTTTATTGGACGGAAGATGTTTTGTAAGCAGACTTGTAACCCATTTCCTCAGAAGGTCGCGGGAGTGAGGCATAGCTCATGGCTCAGATTACTGCAGATGACTGATATGAGTCTTTTAATCCGAGTGTGACCAGGCCTGACGCACAAGTGACTAATGGTCTTGTCACATTGTCTTCTGGGAATCCCCCTTGTTCCAGCCTCTCTACAGACTTTATCTTGTAGACCTTTGACAGGCTGGGATTAAGCCTGAGAGTGGCGTGGTGCTGCAGTGATTAGCACTGTTGCCTCACACCTCTGGGTCTAGGGTTCGAGTCTCTGCCGTCACTCCATGTGTGTGGAATTTACATGTTCTGTCGCTGTGGGGTTTCCTCCACATTCCTCCCACAGTCTAAAAACATACTGAGGTTAATTGGAGTTGCCAAATTGCCCGTCGGTGTTAGGCACAGTGACATGGGCTCTTCCCTGCCTTGTGTCCACGTGACCCTGAGCAGGACAAGTGGTTACGGAATGATGAATTAAGCATGTTTTATGGGACTCTCGTTTTAATGAGACCGACACGTTCCTTGTGGTGGACAAACGTCAGTTTCTGTACATTGGTGATAAAAAAAATTTGTGAGCAGGATCGGCAAACGGTTGACCCGCCCTCCGCGGAGCCGAAAGTCCGACCCGCGTCTTTCATAAGCCATTAACGTCACGGAGCTCGCTGGGCAAACAGTGGCCTTGTGGAAACGCTGCCGGCCGCATCGGACAGCACGGTGTCTCCACAATAACCTGCAAAACAGTGGGCCTCTGTAAATAGACTTTGTGTTTCTCTGTTGTACTTTGCTCGTGGGTAAATTAAGGAGAAGGAGGTGGGGGAGGCGGAGAAAATGAATGGAAAATTCATGACGAGAGCCTCGCAAACCAAGGTCAACCCCGCTGGCAGGAATAAACCGATTATCCAGGTAGCACTTTAATCTCTCTGTGTCGCTGCCGCTGCCGTTCCTGCCCAGTCTGCCCCAGGGCCACAGGGCTGTTTAGCCAGGGTCATTAGCGTCGCGAAAAGAAGGAAAGTCGACGAATCCCATTTCGCTTATCAGCTTATGGTGTGAAAGAATGAATGAAAAATAAATAAGGGATGAGAAGCTGTCACACGCATGGCCCCCGGGGTCTGGAGTGCCGCTGCTTCTCTGTCCTCCACGTGGGGACTTCCTGTGTGTCCGCCGTCTTTGACCGGTACCCGATGTGTTTATGACGCCCATCTCCCGATCCCAGAGGGTAATCGGCACCACTCCCGCCTTACAGTATTCCGGGTTACACCAGGATCCAAACCCTCCTGTGGTCCGATGCCGGCCGAGCAGCCGCTGTCAATGACCCGTTCTGCCATCCCTACCCATCATTTATACTGATATTCACATGACTGTTTGTTGTACTTATAATCTTTATAAACTTTATTGCTTTACTGCACACTGTTTATGAATATGATGATGAATCTTCCACTTCCTGTATTCTTCCAGTTCCAACTGCACTGTCTCACTCCCCTATCTGTTTTGACTGCACTGCTTCGTCACTGCTGCTGTGGGACTTTGCACACAAGTTATTCACTCATTTCTGCTTTTTCCAAGTGTCAAGTGATGTGATGAATAAAGTGGGTTTGATTAGATTTGCTGGCTCGGATCGCCACGACTCGGAAGCTGAGTCTCTTGTACTCGCGCTTGTGCGCCCGCACGTCTCGCTCGTAACCCTAGCAAAGAGAAAATGCTATCCATGTTAGCTTGAGGTCCTCTGTGTCCCCCCCCCCCTCCCCAAAAAAAATACAGACTCTCAGTGCCTCGTTCTTAATTAGCTGTATGTGAGAAGCCCTATCGGAGGCCGGCGTGACGAAGGGAAAGCTCTGGTGTCACATATCAGCAACAGCACCAACGTCATGTGACACTGGGGTACAAGGTTTTGTTTTTGTTTTTATATATTTTACACATATCAAGTGTCAAATCACACAATAGATGCGCAATAGAAAACACTATGAATTATTAATAATACAAATCCCTTTAAAACAGGGCAGACCAAAGCCAGTGGATCAAGTGCCTTGCAATTAGGGGCTAATTCACTTCTGTTGTCCCTGTTAAACTGTATTACTTTGAGTGATGTCAGTAAATAGGACTCAGCATTGAGCAGCTCGCACTTCAGTCTGGGAAGCCTGTGATTGGCTGCCCTAATATTACGAACCCCCCAGCATGTTCCAGCCTTGTTAAAAGACATGGACGAGCAGAGATATTCGGTTTGGCTGCACGGTGATTTTTATGTGCACCATTCAGGTCAGAATGTGCTTTCACATGGATGACAATTTTGACCTCTTCCTGTATTTGGTAACTAGAGGTGCACAGTCCCCGCGACCCACTTGCCACTTCTGGATGGAGTGGAGATGGGCTTGCAGAGGTTTCTCACATGACGTTTACGCTTTACGGTGTATCGGGGCTGACCTCAAGGTCTCACCATGAGTTTGGAGTGATCGGCCGGTCTTTCTCAAACCTGTAGCTAAGAGCCGGTGACCTGAACCACCACGGAATGAGACGGGGGGGTTCCCCACCCTGTTATTCCTTCCCCAGTCCATTCAAGATTAATCATCACAGCCTAGGGGCCTGTGGTAAAGTTTAACTGCCTGTCCTGCCCTGACCCCCCCTTTGCCCGGGGGCGCTCGTTTCTTTCACGAGCTGTTGGTCTACACCACAGTGTGATGGATGGAGTCATTGTAGATAAGGGGCCAAGGTGGCGCCGGGATGCCTGGAATGAGAGACAGGAAGAGCTCAGATGAGGGATCTGTGGTTGTCAAGGCAACTGCATCCTCACACCTGTGCCACGCTGCTCTGTCTGTTGGGTGTCGCTGAGCACATGGGTAGAGGCTGCTGAAGGAGTGGAGGGAATCAGGGTGTGGGGTACAGGGGATAGGGGCGTCATGGTATCACAGTGGTTAGCACTGTTTTGGGACGGGGGTTCGAGCCTTCACCATGGCTCCGTCTGCGTGGTCCATGTCCTCCCTGTGTCATCGTGGGGTTTCCTCCATTTTCTCTGGTTTCCCACCAAACACACGCTAAGGTGAATTGGCGTTGCCATCTTTTCAGTCCCCACAAGGAGAAACTTAATTTTATAACAAAAAAAATCTGTGATTGCAATAAAAATTTTTTTTAATAGTTTTGTATTTTGTTCGGTTACTTATGGTTAAGGTTAGGACTGGTTAGGGGTTAAGATCATCATGTTGGGATTAGGGTTAAGGCCATAGGAATTAATGGAGAGTCCCCACAAAGAACAGTGTGTGTGAGTGTGTGTCCTGCAGCAGGTCGGGACCCCATTCCGGGTTACTTGGCTTATGCCCATAACCTCCAGGACAGGCCAACAATCCTGCATAGGAGAATCGGGTACAGCAAATGGCTGGCGGGGGGGGCACAGTGCCCTCGATCTTGGGACCACTTGCTTACATGAACTTGTGTTTGCAGCATGACTTTTCTCATGTGAAATGTGTCATCCTTCAATCGCTCGCAGATGGAGACTGGAGATCCCACAGGACTGTCCCAGGTAGCATTGTGTGAGACCATTAGCAGATCCGTCCAATAGACTGGTCATTAGTGCTGGTCGCTGTGGGAACAGAGCCCAGACGGAGCTACGTAAGCCTTTCCAGATCTCTGTCCACCGGGCCGGCCGGATCAGCTGTGCCGTCGGCACACTCGCATTCCGGTTTCCCTTGAAGCCCCCTGGCTCTTCGGGCCCCGCGCTCCACCAAGTCGCTGGAATGTGTTCCTGAGGTTACGCATCGCGGTGCGGGGCAGGGAGATTCCTATCCTGCAGCAGACAATATTATCGAATGTTTAGACAGATTCATTTAACGTCCCTCACGTCACAGCGGCTGCCGGTGTGTGACCCGGAGTCCGCGACCCATACTGCTGGTGTTATCGCGCGCGGCCCTCTGGCACGAAGCAGGCCTTCAGGAATCTGCCGCAGACCCTGGTGGTAGCCACAAAACTGCCGGTGTGTGTGCGGGTATCGCCGCGGATACCTGGCCATGCCCTGGGGGGGTGCCAGCCCTTCCTGCTGGGGAGCCAAACGAGAGGGTTTGTCACCACTGAAGGCAGACGGAGCCAGAAGCGACTTTCTGCTGTCAGCACTGGGGTTAGTAACGGCCTTGTTTGGGGGGGGGGGGGGGGGGG
>JAODUD010000019.1:21793174-21804975 GCA_026784285.1 Stomatorhinus walkeri | reverse complement strand
GTGAAAACATTACTATCCTCTCTGATAACATCACGTAAAACACCATATAATTATCAGTAAGAGTGATACTAATGTTGAATTACCATTAAATTATTATATGTTAACCTATCTGCTTCATATCACTGGTAATGTAGCATGTCTTCTATTGCAATAATAAAATAATAAACATTTTTTATGAAGAAATACCATTATAGTACTGCATTATTTATTGGTACTTTGTTAATGTTTCCTAATTAAAGAAAGCGTTGTAAAACAAAGTCTTGGTCTACATTTTAATCATTTTATGTGTTATGCTAAAGATATTTCTAATACCTTCTAAATGCATTAAATACACTATTGCTTTTATCAAAAGCAATTTACAGTAGAGGGAATAGTTACAAATTGAAGCGATCACTGGGACTAACAAACTGTAGAGTGCTTAGCAGAACGCTCTTTTTACTGAGCTACAGGATGAAATACATCAATGAACAAAAAATGTCATAATCATATTAATAAATAGATCAGGCTTAGGCAAATGGTACAATATCCTGAAAATTACAAAACAGGCAATCTTACAGGAAAGAAACGTCAGAGAAACAGAATCCCGTCCTTCGAGAAGGAAGGAAGTCTTTTGACATTGTTCTTTTGCTCTGGTGTCAAACTGCGGTTCATGTGGCTATTAAAGAGCAGGCATGTGTGGCGGCGCGGGGGGGCTAGGGAGCTTGGGAACTTGCCCCTTTGGCCGAAACAATTGAGAGTAGGAGACAATTTAAGGGTCAGTGTGCCTGTCATGCAAGATTTACCAAGGGAGACAGCCGGTCATCATGTTAGATTGTCATTGGCCCACATCTGTTCCTTGTGCCTGCCCTTACCCTGTTGCTCTGTCAGTCAAGGTAGGGTGTGTTGTCCTGTGTTCCATGTTGATGGCGCTCACTATAAGGCCCTTCCCGGGTTGTTAGTTAGCTCTGTGTTCCCCTGATTTCTGTTTCAGTCCTAATTCATTTTAGTACTGTTTGTATTGCTTGCCCTTTGTCTGAATAGCCGCATGGTGGTCCTCATTCCACATGGTCCGTTGATCTGCAATGCACTATTAAAGAGTACCATAATTTTAGATAAAGCAGAACTTCTAATTAATTAAACTTTTACATTTTTCACTGACCTGACTTTAATCCCCAAAATCCTGGGATTTTTCTGCACCACTGTCTCTAGAGTTTATAGAGAATGGTGTAAAAAACAGTCTGTCAGTGGCAGTTCTGTGGGTGGATATGTTTTATTGATGACTGAGGTCGGAGGAGAATGATTGGACAGGTCTGAGCAGACAGGAAGGATACAGTAACTCAAACTCAAACAAAAGACCTCTCCTGTAAGCCAAGAACAAGCCACTGAAACTGCAGCTGGCACAGTTACACTGAAAGTGTACAGCTGAAGACTGAGGAACTTGATGAATCTCTATTTCTGCCACAACTCGAAATGCAAATTCTGGAATTTTTCAAAGAAGGAAAGAGATATGGAAGGCATTTAGACGTAGCTTAACACGTCATTGAACAGAATCACATTTGCCTTGCAGACACTAATGAATACAAACGTGGCCATGGAAATAAATGAAGAGACCGCTCTATATTTTTAAACAAATCTGCATTGTTAAATCCTGGTTTAATCCTGTTTCTGCTAGCAGAAGGTTAAACTGTGAGGCAAGCAGCCCCAGGCTCGAAGTTTCTAAGACAGCAGTTCACAAGAACTGGAGTCACTGTTCACTTCAGCTGTGGTGTTGGATAGGTGGGGGCCTTAATGGTGTGCCCAGTTTGCCACCAGTTTCTCCACCTCCACCACATTTGTGAGCCTGTTGTGGATTTATGTGTGTGTGTGTTGCAGAAAAAGGAACAGCTGCATTCAGAGGCACCTGATGTTTGGAAAATTGCTACGATTATTGCTGGAATCACTAGCAGGGCCTTGAATGAGTAAAGCTAGCTAGCTAACTAGCTAATATATTTCGGCTCATCCATGAGCCACTTTGATGTATCATTTTATGAGCATTACATGGTCACTTTTATAATTTAATGGTGTATGAGCTCACCATAGCCCGGCCTTCTCCTCATCTGCTCTAGACTCAAACATGTGCTCATGTAAATGGTGAAATGTATAAAAAAAAACAAAAGCAGGTACAAAACTATGTTCTCCAAAATGACAACCAGTTGGTGCTGCCTCATAAATTCACAAAATTCCCATGGTAAAATTTCCATGGAAACCGTCCATAAATTTACCGGAATAGTTCCACCCCTAGCTGTGACATTTAGGTGGAATGGTCAGAATTTGCTTTAAACAGCTTGACTCCATGGACCCCGGCCCATCTTTGTCGTGTCATAAGTACCAGGTAGCAGTGGTGTAATAACGTGGAAAGTCTTTTCTTGGTAAACACTGTCCTCCCCCCCAGTCCAATTCAGCAGCATTTAAATACCACAGCCTATGTGGGTGTTGTTGCTGACCACGTGCATACCTTTATGCACGAATTTACCCAGCCTCTATGGCTACTTCCAGCAGGACAACATGCCATGACACAGAGCCCCAGGCATCTCAAACTGCTGCCACAAACATGACAATGAGTTCCGTGTGCTTTAGGGGTTTGCCCAGTCATCAGCTCTGAACCCAACAGAACACAGTTCGGGTGGAATGGAAAGGGACATTTGCTCCATGAACATGCAGTCAGTAAATCTGCAGAACTAACATGATGCAATCATGTCAACATGGACCAGAATGCCAGAAGAGTATTTAAGTTCCTTGTCAGGTCCATGCCATAGAGAATTTCCTTTTGGAGGAAGGAACAGTTATCCAGGCAATGGACAAAAATGTCAACTAACAAATTCATAGGGAAAGATCATATGATTTAAAATCTATTTTTGCAGTCATTCCGCATGTAATTTAACAAAGAACTAAAGAACTGATATATATAAAACCACGACTCTGACCAATATAGGATAATATGATGGATAATTGGAATATACATAAGTAGGCCAAGTGTAAAATACAGAAATACAGAAAACAAGTTCGTTTTTGGAAGGCAAGTTAGCAAGACCGATCTTGCCAACTCGTCCCATGTAAGTTTTCAATACGTTTTGTTGTAAACTTTTTGATTTTATACAAGTGTTTTTAATGCAAATTTTAACTTCATTGTATCTCAAATCTCTATGTAAAGCGCTCTATAAATAAAATGTATTATTATTATTTACGACTACAAGTATAATCTTTACATTCTTTGTACTGCGATTCACCCCTTATCTGCCGTAATTGGACACATGTTGTCGTAAGAAAAATAACTGTTGTAAACCGGAAGAGTATTGAATTGTGACCCGGATGTGGAGGCTCTTGATAGAAGGAGGGAAGTGTTATGATTTTACACAAATTTATACTCTCCGGTGAGTGTTGATTGCACACTGACTGGGTTGAGAGCAATCAGATAAAGCTAGTGTTGCAGTTTGTTCCTGATCTGGTTACGTGAGCTGCGTTTCCGTCATGTCTGTCGTGCCACCCAACCGATCATCAACCGGTTGGCCGCGTGGAGTGAATCAATTCGGGAACAAATACATAAGCACTCCAACAAAACCGCTCACGCTGGAAAGGACCATTAACTTGTAAGTGAGATGTTGCTTTATTTAATATAGTGATTATATGCATCTGGTTTGTTATGTTCGGTTTTCTGCCTGCTTCCTTCTCCTGAAGTCAGTCCGACACGATTTCGCGGAGGTTCTGGGGCGACCTGACGGCGTTTTGCTGTTCCCAGGTACCCCCTGACCAACTACACGTTCGGCACGAAGGAACCTCTCTATGAGAAAGACAGCTCGGTCGCGGCGCGTTTCCAGCGCATGCGGGAGGAGTTCGAGAAAATCGGCATGAGGAGGACAGTGGAAGGCGTCCTGATCGTGCATGAGCACAGACTGCCGCACGTCCTGCTGCTGCAGCTGGGAACCACTTTCTTCAAGCTGTGAGTCGGCGTGGGACCGCGCTGAAATGCACTATATTAGGCGCGACGTAGTTACTGTCTTTGTAAGATGGTTACTTCTTGGGAATATTAAGACTATGATTTGGTCGCACTGTTGTGGAAATAGTATCTAAACGAACTGCTAAAATATGAAGGGTCATAATGCATACAAACAGGAAAACCCGATTCTCAAAATACTGGTTAATGATAATGGTTAGTTTAAGGTGAAAGTTTCATGTATGTTTATGCCTGTGAAATTAAGACCGAATTGTGCATAATTTTGAAGGATGTTCAACTTATTTGTCTTCTGCATAAAAATACTCTGGGTGCCATTCAGGCCTTTTTTTTGCTTGAAGTGTGTGTTTTTGCACTGCAGACCCGGTGGAGAGCTGAACCCCGGTGAAGATGAAGTGGAAGGGCTGAAGCGACTGATGACTGAGGTACAGACACTGACGGGAGGCGGATTTGGGTGTAACTTTGTGTTGTTTCAGTGGGTACATTTCTCAGAGCACAGTCTCACAGGTGTTATCTCAATGAATAAATCATGATCTGCAATGGCTCCCAGTTATTTACATGGCTAGCTGCATGGATGATTTGAATCATGGCGCTTAGTGTCAGAATTGTCTGTCTCCAGATTCTGGGACGTCAGGATGGAGTGAAGCAGGACTGGGTTATTGACGACTGCATTGGGAATTGGTGGAGGCCGAACTTCGAACCCCCACAGGTAAGTGCTGGGCAGCTCATAAAGCACATGACCGAATTCCCAGATTCTGCTTTTTTTCTAAGAACCCAAATCTAGGATTTTGGCTAAATCTTGTAAGCTGCCTGTGTTTCCATCTGCCGATTCTGAACAAAGTGGCTCAGTACAGTACTAACCTGCACCATGTCTGGCAGAGATTACAGAAGAAGATGGTCAGCGATGGTGGCAGTGTGTTTCCTGTAAATGACAGGAAAATGGATCCGTTTTAGGAAAGATTAATTCTCTCTTGGTACCATTAAACTGTAGATGTAGTTTTATAACAAAATGAAGAATATTCAAGCAAGTTTTTTTCCAAATGTATCATATGATGCAATGTGAAAGCTGCCATCTTTGTGTTCTGAGGGTAGTTGAGATATTACTTCTTGAAACCACTGATCTTCTTTGACCTTTGACCCCTGACCCTCCCCCCAGTACCCTTACATTCCAGCTCACATCACCAAGCCCAAAGAGCATAAAAAGCTGTTCCTGGTCCAGCTGCAAGAGAAGGGTAAGTGCCTCTGGTTCTTTTCCCATACCGTGTTGGCTGAACACAGGTCAGATTGTGTACCTTAGTGCACGGTTATGTTTAGTGGTTAAATATGAAGATGATCATCATCCAGAAATTTTCATTGAATTTCATTTTGAAAGCACATTTGTGCCTTTTCAGTTTAATGCTAGCACTGATAACACAGCTCTCTGACGAGTGATAGTCATTCCCATTTTTTACAGCTGTGCTGATGATTACCCATTTTCATTACACATTTATGGAAAATTGCTTGATCTTTATCCACACAAAATCTTTAAATGAATCAGTAAATCAAAACTAATGCAAAAATTTAAATATCCACTTTGATATTTTTGGTAAGAAATACTTGTATGTAAGCAGATTATGCTATGACTGTGTGTGTGCGCCTGTGTGTGCATGCTGCAGCCCTCTTTGCAGTCCCTAAGAACTACAAGCTGGTGGCGGCACCCCTGTTCGAGCTGTATGACAACGCCCCCGGCTATGGGCCAATCATATCCAGTCTCCCACAGCTACTGAGCAGGTGAGACATGTCCAGTTTGTATTTGCTTCTTTTAAGAATGTGGAACAGGAAGGAAGCCAATAGTTCCTGGTTAAGCGGGTGACTGGCAGCCCTATGCTCAGTTCAAAATACAGAAGAACAAAGGGTGCTTAACCTTAATTTCCTACTATATCCTTTAGTATAGTATAAAGCCATTAAAAATGTAAAGCCCATATGTTTCTGAATGTCATCCAAACAACAAAATGCAAGCATAATGATGTGGTAATGAGGTGTGTGCAGTTGTAGTCAAAATGTATCTGGTGTTTGTAGGTTCAACTTTATTTACAACTGAGTGGTGTAAGCAGTGGTGCCGTCACCGTACATCATGCATGGACTTTGTGAACCTACAACGGGCAGCCAGGTGAAACTGCAGAAACAAGATGTCTTTGTCAAGATGTTCGCTACCGGTGAATTTGATTTGAAAAATGTGATTTACTTGTACTGAATTAAAAACTTATGCTTTTTGTTTTAATTTTTTTTTTTAAGTATTGTGTTTTTTTTTATTTTCCTTTTGGAGAGTACAGTTGTTCAGTAAATAAAAATGTCCTGTTGTGTTTTTATTTGTAAACTTCAATTTTTAAAAATAATAAATGTCTTTTGGTAAAGACATCTTATGTTTGTGTGAAAAGTTTGTAAACATTGATCTGAATTTATGGGCAAATGTTTACGAGAGCAGTTTAGAATAACGAATAAAAAATATTTTCCTTATATAACTAGTGATTTAAAAAAGCGAGGGGCCGTTTTACGTGCGTTCAAATAAATATACAAGGAAATTACTTGCATGAATAAATTCATCGGGCAAAAATGTTTATTTTCGGAGGCTTTTTAAACCATAATTTTAATCATGTATGCGATTAATGTTCAACTTAACGCCGATTTTCTCAATGCAAGATGCTACACATAAGCCTGTTGGTATACACGCTATTTCAGGCGACGCCATAAAGGATTGTGGGACTCGTAGTTTTTTTTTATAATATTACGCAAAATTTCCGCGACTCGAGCTTGTTTAGCACGTTGTTCATCGTATGATATGACTTCGAAACGCAAGAAAAGTGATGGAACAGCTGCAGGAGGGAAGAAAAAAGAGAAAAGAGAGGAGAACGCGGAAATCTCGGGTATAATCCAGGATGCAGAAATAAAAGAAAAAGTTAAGGAAGCGTGGCACAGGAGGAAAACCTTCTCACATGGTCAGTTTATTAGCTGGCTAGCTTCAGAACTGCCAAAAATGCCTGTAATAAAAATTCGTCGTTAATACTGACATTGATGACCGATAAAGACCAACGTTAAGCGTTTAAGTATGTCAATATAGAAATTACTAAAATCGATTAAAAGAAACGGCTAGCCCCTCACTGCTGGTTCACAAGCAGTATGACGGTTACCTTACAGGCGGCTTGGTGCTGGACTGTCACCCCTTCCCGCACTGCGTGTTGAATAACTTCATTCAGAACGAGGGTTTCCTGGAGAATCTACAGAAGGAGCTTCTGGCTTTAAATTTTCATGAGAAATCCAACGACCTGTACAAATTCAAACAGGTAAACGGGGAAACTGCGTTACGCAGCAGCCTAAGAATATTATAACAAAGTATATAATAATAAAGTCTAAAATACACGTTACTGCTTTTTCATTGTCGGAGGGTGGTTCATTTAAGGCGGATAGTGATAGTGTTGTTAGTGTGTTGAACACTTTCTTGGCAGTCAGATGACCTGAAGCAGAGGAAGGGTGCGCACATTGCTGGGTTAAGGTACGTGTGTTTTAAATGATGTGTGCATGACTGTTTTGGTAACAGTGTTATATGCTTGTCATTCCACATTCAGGGAAGGAAGGGGGCGTGTTGCGCCCCCAGTTTTTTTATAGGAGGATGAAAGTCCTGGTGCTCCCTGTTTTGCTGTATGGCCTGAGCCAAAGACTGTGCTCGTTTGGTACTGTGTCTTTTTGGAGAGTCCTTGGGTACCCCTGGCTGCTCAGGGAGTCCCGGATGAGCCACATTACCTGCATTGTGAGGGAGCGTCAGCTACAGCCCAGCAGCCATGTGGCACGGTTCCCTGAGGGTCATTGCTGAAGACCCGAGCAGCTGCGGCAGATAACTGGCCAATTCTGGAAAGTGGGACTGGATCCCATGTTGGCCTGGGAGGTCACCAACTGGGACCCCAAGATGTTTCGCTGTATAGTGGGTGTGGCAGTGCACTGTACCAGTGGACGCTCCCCAACCTGACCTGACCTGATCTGATCTGATCTGACCTGATCTGACCTGACCTGATGTGACCTGACCTGTCCTTCTGTATTAACAGTTCAGTTTAGACCAGCTATTGTGTTTTAATGTCCACATCACTACAGCAAAACATGATCACTGGAGAAAAGCGCAGACAATGTATATCCATGTTAAAGTATCTAGTATCTCTGTAGCCAGATTATTGATATGTCAATTTAGGCCATGTGATCATTGTATCACAGGGGAAACTCTTGCCCTTATGCAGAACTGTGATCTTCGATCAGTTTCGCCATTGGCTCAGCGATGTGCTGGACACAGAGCTGGAACCTGTGGTGGACATTTCCTGTGCCAAGTATGAGTACACAGGTGAGCGGTTCCTCACGACACGCAGAACCTTCCACTGGCCGTGAATTCATGAGGATAGATTGTTTTCCACAGCATTGCCATTTACTCTGACGTTACGTCTCAGAGATGGCGCCTTCTAAAAACAGACACTGTGTACTTTCTTCAGCACCGATTCCTGTGCTACACTGAATTATATACATGCTGTATACAGATTTTGCACGTATTCTTTGTTGCTATTTTCCTTAATATCTAAAGATAGAACATTTCCTGTCTCAGGTGTGTCCGTTTCTCATTCACATATTAACATTCCTTCAATGTCTCTATTGTAAGTGATTCCACCAGATCACTTAACCTGCTTGGCTTCAGTAGAATAAAATGTGTATAAGAACTGTTCCTTAAACAAATTGCCGGTCAAACTAATCATTTAATGAAAAAGTGGAACTTTTATAGTTGATCTGAAATGTGATGGATAGGGGTTGCTGTAATGTGGTCAGTTACCCCTTCATGTAGCTGTTTGGTTGTATCAACCACTTTCGTAAACCTACAGATGTGCTGCTGTGTCACGATGACGAACTAGAGGGCAGGAGGGTGGCTTTTATCTTCTACCTCGTCCCCCCCTGGGAGGCTAGTGATGGGGGGACTCTGGACCTTTACAGTGTGGATGGTCAGTACCATAAAGACTATCTATATTCTATATTCAGTCTCGCTGGTGTCACCCAACACAGGATGGATGGCGGTCTGTCTCGCTGGTAGGGTCGATCTTCTCGTCTCTGGTTGTTTTTAGGGAACTACCAGCCCAAGGACGTTGTGAAGTCTTTGGTTCCCCAGTGGAACACGCTGATCTTCTTCGAGGTCTCCCCGGTCTCTTTTCACCAGGTAGGGATATACTGCTCTTCACCTGACGATAAACACACACCCAATTTGAGGCGAAAATGTTGCATTGTCATGGAAGATCTAAAGTCCCTCAAATGAGACACCTATCCAGACTTGCCGTGAGACGGACCTGAAACTAACAGAAGTGGAAACGTCTTTTGGAACAAGGTTTATTTAGTGTAGACTACAATATGTGACTGTGATCTAAGTTAAAACACGGGCAGCCACTGTGAGTGTGCACTCTCTGCGGGTGACTTAGCTGTGCTTCTGGTCTTCTGCTGCACAGGTGGCAGAGGTCATCTCAGAAGACAAGTGTCGCCTGTCGATGGGCGGGTGGTTTCACGGCACATCTCTGGAGCGACCCCCCCGCTATGTGGAGCCGGCCATCCCCCGGAACCCGCACCTCCCTCGCGATGTGAGTGGGGGCTGCTGGATGGTCTGGATGGTCTGCCCTTCCCTGGTTCACCTCCAGTCCTGTTTACCTTAGAGCCGTTTTCTTGTGTTTCACTCAAATCATTTGTCTAAAGCAAGGGTCTCAAAGTGTCCTATTCAAACCGGGCTGTGACTTTTTTATCACTATAAAATCTGGCACGCCGAGATGAAAAACAAGGTGATGTCATTCCGCTAGCGAATGCCGGTGAGGCTACTTTTTTGCAGCTCGGAGGGAGCAAAATCATGGACTGTCTGGGTGGCTCCTGAGGACCGGGTTGAGAATCATTTGTCTAAATCAGTGTTTCCCAATCCGGCTCTCAGGGACGCACAGCCGGTCCATGATTTTGCTCCCTCTAAGCTCCCTGCTAGACTCTCTGTGGGTCTCCAGGGACTAGATGGGAAAACACTGGAATAAAGGATTTGAAGAGTTTAGTGTTGGTCAGAGACGATGTGTATAAATGAAGAGTAAAACGAGACAAGACAAACTTTTTACTTGTCTACTCAGTGCTTTTGGATCTGCTCTTCTTCAGGAGGAGCTGCTGCTGGAGTGGGTGAACCCCGTCTACCTGGACATGGCTTACCAGGCACAGATGCAGGAGGAGTTTGAGGAGAGCTCTGAGATCCTCCTCAAGAACTTCCTCAAGGTCAGTGGTGGACCTGATGACGGTCATCGCTCCTACAATGGTGAAGACACCGTTATTCAAATGTCTGTTTTATGTGAATTTGTGGCTCTGTTCATGTCGGACATATCACAACCTATAGAATGGCTAATGCACATTGTGTTATTGGGAATTTTTCACAGGAAGACAAGTTTAAAGAAGTGAATGAAGCCCTGAAGAAGACTGAGATCCAGTGGACCAGAAGGGGTCCTCCCAATAAGAGGTGATCTCCACTCACCTTCCCACAATGCCTTTCGCAGCGTTCCCAGATAGGAATCTCCAAAAATGGCAGAATCTATGTTCCAGAATAGCCTGTTAAGTAATCCGTTACAACATTATATGCGTCAGTCACAAAGAATCTTATTACGGTTTTAGTCACATAGTTTTGTGTGGGATTTTCTGATTGGTGCATCGTCCGACGAATCGGGTTGCAGGAGCTATGAATGGGCTGAGCTCCAGGCCCTTCCCCCATGCGTGAGCGCCTGCTGGGAGCTCCTGTCTTCTGAGGCCTTCTTCCTGTTACTCTCCAACTTCACGGGCCTCAAACTGCACTTTCTGGCACCTGGGAGTGACGATGAGGAGGAGGAGGAGGAAGAGCAGGACTGTGCGGCAGGATCGACTAGGTCCCCAGAAGCAGCAGCACCGGATCGGCAATGCGGCAGTGAGAGGAAAGGCAAGGGTGAGGCACCACTGACGAGGACACCTCTGGTTTTCAGGCCCTGTTGGCTGTCCGTTGACCTTTGACCTCTGTGCTTCCTTGACCCAGAGCCTAGCACTCCAGTGTGCAGAGGGGAATTGCGCCGCTGGGGAACAGGGGACTATACCCTCATCCATGACACAGACCTGGATAACATGGAGTACGCTCTGGACCTGCTGCTTCACTGTGGCTGCGAGAGTGAGCACTGCATTCTACCTCCAGGAACATTAAGAGGCAACCTTCAGGCTGCCAGCAGCTGCCCTTAGTTAGGGGAGCAGACAATAGACATAGAGTTTAGCTGTTTATAGAGTTGCCCTGTTCAACTAGACCCATTTAAGTGGGACAGATAGTTTCATGTCAAGGGAACTGGCAGTGGTGGCCTGATATTCACTGTCAGTGAAAAGGGTACCAGTTTGTACCTTTGCTTGTCACCGCCGCTGTCCCCTTAGGGGATGCCAGTTGTCCCCTTAGCTGTAGGTAACTGTAGCTGTTAAGATACAGAAGCTGACTATCAGAACCATTTTTGTACCATTGATGGTACATTAATGTTGTTTCAACCTTGGGGATGTGGAGTTTATTTCTGTACCTTAAAAGGTATTATTACCTACAGTCAATGGAACAATTGGCGGACCCTTGATGGTACAGCCACTCTGACAAGCAGTGCTACAAATTGGTACCATTTTTTCTCAGAGTGTAGCTGTACTGTTTTTGTTTTTGCGATATTGCTCATACCACTGCCTTTCAAGAGCACTGATGTCACGTTGCGGGTTAGCGCAGCGTGCCTGGATGCGAGCGGCGTCGGGCAAACAAGGCAACGGAGCGGGATATCCA
>JAODUD010000019.1:21731003-21744653 GCA_026784285.1 Stomatorhinus walkeri | reverse complement strand
CCAGTGTTTTTGGGTGGCTTAGGGAGAAAGCCCCCTGCCACATATGAGGGACACGGCTCTCTTCACTTCTCATTGATCGTGCCTTGAAGACGGCCCCCCCCCACAGCCAGAGGTTGGTATCCCATTACAGAAACCAGAACATAGTCAGCATCTACTGTGTCTCCTGGTTCCGACCCTGTACTCGCCATAGGTTCCCCACAGTTTGAGTTGATGAATGGATGGATATATTCTAAGAATATGCACTGTACATGTTACAATGTTACAAAAAGCAAGACAAATGATTTCCTGGCTGATTACGTCATACCTGTCAGGTCCTGTAGTCCATTTCAACAGGAGGTTAGTGTGTTCTGACTCCTGGTGCCCTGGTCAAAATATGCCCCCCCCCCTGTATACATGGGAGCCACAGACTGGCTGGATTTTAGCAGCGCTGACCAATAGGCTGGCTTTCGCGAGCTCATTGGAGCAGCCTGAGGTGGGGCGGCAATATGTCGGGAGCCCCCGGCTTGTCCAGTTGCAGGCCCTGACGCCGCCCCTTGGCGGAGAACCCTGACTGCTGCTGGTGCAGCGTGTTCTGCCCTTCAGCTGTAGCTGGGGAGGGCGTCGGGGGGACTGCGGGGGCTGGGGTGCAGGGGCGCCTCATGTAAATCCCTCACTCTGTATCTCTTTCCTTTTCTCCCTCCCTCTGTCCCTACCTTCCTATCTTCCTCTCTTCTCTTTCTGCTTCCATCTCTCCCTCCTTTTCTTCTCTGTCTGCCTCTCTGTTTTTCTGGTCATACCTCCCTGCCATCCTCCATCCTTCCCCTTCTTTCTCTCCAAGCCTCCTTCTCTCTTTCCCTCTCCATCTGGCTTCTGGTTTCCCTCCTTGCCACCCTCCTTCACTCTCCCCCCGCCTTCTTCCTTCCCTCTTTCCCTCCCTCCCTCCCTCCCTCCCTCCCTCGCTCTCGCTCCCTCTGGGCAAGCCAAGCGCTGTCCGCTACACAAGCGAAGGCTCTTAACAGGCAGGGTTTCTCTGGCTTGGGCACATCATGTTTTTTTATGTATCAGTCCTCCCCCCGTTCTTTTCTTATTTGTTGCTTGAATGAAAATCTCATTAGCTCTGTGAGGAACACTCAGCACCACCGGTGGGGAGGAGATGGACAGAACCAGCGCTAATGGAATCTGGAACAGCTCCTCCTTTAATGGTCCTGTTTTTTGTGAGGACCTCAGAATTAAGGAGATGCTGATTGGTGCTTCTCCCGGCCCTGCTCGCTGTTCTGTGGCCGCTTGGGTGAGTGTGTGACGGGGCTGTTTTTCTCCGAGGATGCTTGTGTTTCCATGGGCACGTCTGAAGGGAAGAAGAAGAGAGACTTCTGGGCTTCCTGGACGCATGTCTGTGTCCGTGGTGCGGCTTATTGGAGTGATGTTTATATTTTCTGACTGCTGGAGAGATGTTCACAATCCAGCTTGTTGCCATGGCGTTCACAATGTTCTCAAGCTTTCCAAGAGATGTCCACGTGCCAGCGTGTTGCCATGGTATTCACAGTCCTCTCAAGTTTTTGAAGAAATGCCCACATTGCAGCTTGTTGCCATGGTGTTCACAACCTGCTCAAGCTTCTGGAGAGACGTCCACGTTTCAATTTCTTTCCATGGTGTAAAACCCTCTTGAGTTTTTTGGAGAGGTATCCACATTGCAGCTTGTTGCCATGGTGTTCACAACCTGCTTGGGGGGGCCACGCTCCAGCTTTTTGCTATGGCGTGTGCAGTCCTCTCAGGTTTTTGGAAGAGATGTCCACGTTTGAATTTGCTGTTGTTCACGACCTGCTTAGGGCTTTGGAGAGACAGCCATGTTCCAGGTGCTTGCCATGGTATTCATAACTCTCTGGAATTTTTGGAGAAGTCTCCACATTCCAGCTTGTTGCCATGACGTTCACAACCGTCTTGGGTTTTTGAAGAGATTCACGTTCCAGGATGTTGCCATGGTGTCCACAATATCTCAAGTTTTTGGAAAGATATAACTTTCTAGGTTCCATTGGTGCCTGACCGCTTTCCTGGCTGGCTTCCCGATAGCACGAGCAGCCTTACGTTCTACAGCCCTCTGTCTCTATCTCTAACACGCATAGTCTGTGTCCTTGTCCTGTCACTCCTGTTCCTCTACTGTTGCCATTTGTTTCTGGAGAATGACGTTCACTCCCGAGATAACTGTGATTTGCTACAAGTAGCTGGAAAGCCATTTAGCAGAACCAGTTCTAGCCAGGTTTGTTGTCAGCCATTGTTACGGATACTAGCTAATAACAATGCATACAAACACTATAGTAACAAGTACACAGATAGATGTTGGACTTTGCTTTTCATACAACCGATTTAATGAGACACAAATAATGTGTAAGTACTATTAGACAGCATGTAACTACAGCTTTCACTTCTGTTGATGATGGCTGCAGCCATTGTGAATTCAGAATTTAGGGTCGTGTAGATTCCTCCGACTTTCCGAGTCAGAATTCCGACTTTAGGGGGCATTCGAGTTGAGGTTTCTGACTAGGAACACAGAAATTCCAAATTCCCAGTTCAAATGGAACGTGGCATTATCTTCTCCTTAGTTTTCCCACTACTGGGCAGGGTGTAAATATAGGTGTATTTCCTGGGCAGGTTAGTCATTGAGTGGGATAATCACTAGACAGTGTGGTAGTGTGGGAGTCATTACTGGGGGGTTAGTCATTGGGTGGGATAATCACACGACTGGGTGGTAGTGTGTGGATGGTGAGCTATTTAATTAGGTCTCCCCACTGCAGACAGCTATCTGTGACTGGGGGGGGGGGCATTGAGATGGGTTACAGCTCCACTGCAGATCCCTGGCACATGGGGAGTCCATGTTTGCATAGGCAGCGATTTCGGTGCGTCTCCATCTTGCGGCCCCTTGGGGGGGGGGGGTCGCAAGGGAGGGTGGTGTGTTGCTGCTGAGTCACGGATGCTGAAGATGATTCCTGGCTGCGCAGTGCAGCGGCTGGCCGGGTGAGTCCCAGCCCGTCTCTGTGCCTGGCGACACTGCTGACGTGCAGTCTGCCAGCTTTACGGCACCCTGGGCCCATGGTTCACACACTTTTCGCTCACTCTCTCTCTATCGCTCTCTCTCTCCGGCCGTCATCCGCTCTGAAATCTAATTTTACCACTCCCTCACTCCGCCTTCGCTGGCCAACTGGGGCCCAAAATTCACGAGAGGTCAGACGTCGACATAATAGATAATTTTGGATGATTTCCCCATGGGATGTGATGGTGTGCTGCTCTCCTGAGACGGGGTGTCTAATGTGTGTTACGGCAGACCCTCAGAGTACCACCTGGACTGTCGCTCACGGTATCTCTCCGAGCCGCACACGCTGTCACGCACCCTCACTCCACACACACATATTGAGAGACTCAGGGCCGACGCCCCCTCCCCCATTACCATCTGTGCGCGTCTCTGGCCCCAGGAAGGCCGTGAGTGTGAGCAGCGGGGCAGTCACAGCTTGGTACTCTTCACATCAGTCCACTGAAAGGCCACTTTGTTCCTGGTGAAGTGAGGAGCGGTTGGGGGGGGGGGGGGAGGCACCGCGCCGGGTCTGGGTGCAAGAGAAACATGACAGCTCATCGGCCAATCAGATCTCCGGCCAATCAGATCATCAGCCTATCAGATCTCCGGCCAATCATGTCACCAGCTAATCAGATCTCTGCGCCAGAAGCGACAGCTCACGCGAAACAGGCACTTGCCCCTCAGGACAGATCTCTTCTTTAACATCTTCATGAGTTTAAAAAGTGCGATGAAGGGCCATTGTGCGATGTGGTGTCAGATAAGAGGACCGACGGGAGACAGCTGGCTGGAAAGCTCTGCACTGCTGGGGTTCTCAACGAGGGGAGTGCAGGAAAGAGGACAGCACTTAAGGAACCAGGGACCTGGTTACGAAGGAAGTTAACTGTGTACAGTACAAAAGGCAGGATGTACCATCTCAAAACTTGAATAGACATGAATAGATGATGAGGAAGTACAGGAATGATGGATTTCCATTAAGCCAGGGGTGGCCAATCTTACCCGCAATGGGCCGGTGCCTATGCAGGTTTTTGGGATAACCTGTAGGTCAGCTGTTCAAACCCAGGTGTGAGGACTCTTCAGCCAATCAGTCCTCTAATTAGTGATCTAAGTTTGGGATTTGCAGTGATAACACCAGCCCTTTGCGGATAATTTTGGCCACCCCTGCATTAAGCAAACACAGAGATCATCATGGTGGGGATTAGTAAGGAACTATGTCTGTCTACCTACAAAGAGCTGCTTTCCTTACATCTCTCCTTTTATCGCTAACTTACAGGTTTTATGTGTTTATGTACTGGGATGCATTATTGGAATTGTTCTGGTTAAGTACCTTTCTCAAAGGCACAACAGCCAGGTCTATGCTAGGACTAGAACCTTAAACAGTTAGCGTACAGGTCTGTAGCTTTGCCCATTTTACACAGGGAAGCTTGCGGGCAACCGGGTGGCCAAGAGAACAAAAGACATCTGTTGAGCTGTGAGCTCATGTTTGGACTCTGAGCTGATCTGCACTTGGGCAGGCTGGGGGGCTGGGTGACCCCTGCCCCTCAGTAAAATCTCCAGAGGACGCCATTGTCATTCCCTGGGCTTCCTCAGCCAAGAAGCGGAACGTAAAGACCATCAGTGCTTTGGTACAGGAGAGCGGACAGTACCGTGTGACTGAGCGTTGCATTGATTGTTAGGGTTAGGGTTAGGTTTAGGGTTAGGGTTAGGTTTAGGGCTTCTTGAGACAATAACAAAAAATCAGCTACAAACGTCGATGGCTGGGGTGAAGCAGTAACTGGGTGCAGGAAGGGGACAAAAACTGAATATGAGGGCAAAAAAATTTAACTGGGGGGCCACAGGCGAGTATTGGGGATTTCTGGGGGCGAAGCAGCAGAGCATTCAAGACCATGTTTCTGTAACGTGGGCCGGGGGCACCGAAGTATTGGCACCTGTCAACCCGCGGGTTTCCCAGACACGGCCTTCAAAGTGGTTTTTGCTCACGTGACCGTGTACCTGGCCACACGGCCACAGCGGCGTGCTTGTGAGATCCTACGCCACCGCACCTGTCAGATCCTACGCCACCGCACCTGTCAGATCCTACGCCACCGCACCTGTCAGATCCTACGCCACCGCACCTGTCAGATCCCGCTGCACAGGGCCCGATCCTGCAACACCGTGCCTGTCAGATCCCGCGGCACTGTGCCCGTCAGATCCTGTGGCACCGCACCTGTCAGATCCCGCGGCACCGCACCCGTCAGATCCCGCGGCACCGCACCCGTTAGATCCTGTGGCACCGCACCCGTCAGATCCTGTGGCGCCGTGCCTGTGAGATCCCGCAGGACCACACCCATCAGATCCCACCACACTGCGCCCATCAGATCCCGCTGCACAGGGCCCGATCCTGCAACACCATGCCTGTCAGATCCCGTGGCACCGTGCCTGTCAGATCCCGCGGGACCGTGCCTGTCAGATCCTACGCCACCGCACCTGTCAGATCCCGCTGCACAGGGCCCGATCCTGCAACACCGTGCCTGTCAGATCCCGCGGCACCGTGCCTGTCAGATCCCGCGGCACCGCGCCCGTGAGATCCTGCGGCACCGTGCCTGCGAGATCCCGAGGGACCACACCCATCAGATCCCACCGCACTGCGCCTGTCAGATCCTGTAGCACCGCGCCCGTGAGATCCCGTGGCACAACGCTCGATCCCACCGCACTGCACCCATCAGATCCTGCGGCACCACGCCCATCAGATCCTGCCACACCACGCCCGATCCCACGGCACCGTGCCCGTGATATGCAGCGGCACCATACCTGTCAGATCCCGCCGCACCACGCCCGAATCCACCACGCTGCACTTCTCAGATCCCGCAGCACCGTGCCTGTGAGATCCCGCGGCACCACGCCCCGTTTTCCTTTTTCCTGAAGGGCACTAATTGCTGCAGGTTGTGACGGTGTTTACACAGTGCTACAGCGTAACCTTTACCTGGTGCTGGAGCAAATTGCTTTATGTGTTGCTGCACTCCCAGTGGCCCCGGGGCCCTCGGGGCAGCTCGGGGGGGGGGCACTTCTGCTGTAAATTAATGCTCGGGGCGCACTGCTTTTAATTAATTGTTAATTTTAGTGGCAGATGGAGTGGTCTGCAACCTGTCTGTGAGGAGGACGAGGGCTTTTTTTGGAGTTAGGGGGCTGGCTTATGACACAAAAGGTGCTTTGATATCTTATGAGGATGCTGGAGGGGGTGTTCTACAATATTAGATTCAATGGAGTATGAGATTGGCTATCCTCACCCTGTGTGGGGGGGCCCAAGGGACACAGTCAGGATGTATAATATGCTTCTAGCTGTTCCATGTATGTTTGTTGGTATGTGTGACAAAATGTTAGGTTCAGACTACCGTGATGGTTTGATACAGCTTTAAAGGAACAGGCTGTTATGAATAAGACATGTTTTATCTTAGTTGTGTTTTTGTTAAGTGTTCCTAGGTGGTATGAGGTCGCCTGATTAAGGTGCAGTAGTCAGTCATCAGGGCCGTTAGTATTGTCGCATTAGCTGTTATGCTGCCATTGTCATGCATTTATGCAGGGCCTTTAATCGGGGCATAATCACTTTATTTATCATCATCCGTATCATCACAGAGGAATCTGTTACTCATCACAGGCAGCAGGTGACGTTCCGGAGTCGTGTGCGGCTCACCCACATGCAGAAATATACCCAATGGAAAACCGGCTACAGAGCGGCTCCGCGAAGGTCCCACCCCCTCCCGGAGCTCCCCCACCAACCGGCTGTGATTTAAAGCAGCAGTCTCCGCCCCTCTCTTGGTGATACGCCTTCATGACGCCCCAGCAGGGCGCTTTCATGGGCGCGCCGGTCACAGAGAGGCTTGTTAATTTCCCGAGCTCATGAAGTGGCATTTTCCCCTGTGTGAGCGGGTATCTTAATTACGCTTCTCGGGGAAGGCGTTGTTTAATTTGCTTTGTACTTGTGAAAGAAATCCCAGCATCCCTGCGCCCAGCAGGCCCACTGGAGCGGCAGATTAACATCGCTGACTTTGTGCAGGCTCTCCTTTACCTACTCCATCCTGCAGGAGTCTCTTACGGCCTGTACGGTGGTTGAAAATGCCTCTTATCTGGCTCTTCTGCATTGTGACACTTCCAGGCCATAACTCCAAGCCCGTCGGTCGTTGCTAACGGTGACCCTCCCCTTTCCGGAGTCTCTGCAGACACAGTAATGATAGATAGCACCACTCAGCATTCTCGGCAGAGGGTAGGGGGGTGGGGGGGGGCTGTGTCCAGGCTCTGGGACTAATCAGCTGCCCCCTTTGGGGCAAAGCGCGGTCCAGATGAAGGCTGGCAGCTAATGGACGGTGCTAATTGCATTATTGTTAAATTATGTACCTCGTCTGCCAGACGCGTGCACACTCCTCACAGTTTAACTCGTCCGGGCATCCCGAGCCGTTTATGAACTGGGACGTTTTACTAGAAGCATGTTTTATTGGAAACTTTACTGCCCGACGCTAACGAGGACCTGCAGTCGCAGGCTAGAATTCCGAAACAGGTGTCCCGGCGTCGTGACGGCACAGCAATGAGCACTCCGGTCGATTCATCTCAGGCCCTGCTTTTGGGCAGAGGACGGGGAGATAATGCATAATAAAACTTAGATAAGAGGTTAAAATTAGCGCTAACCGCTACAAGTAGCCTGACGGAGCGCGAGGGTGCGGGCGCGCTGCAGAATCTCACTGCGTGCCACCCGCCCGCGGAGCACGTGGCTGGGAACGCGGCCGTCTCCCTGTCACTCTCTCATGCTCCCTCTGCTCCTAATAGAACGAAACGTTAACTGCTGCCCTCGGATGTTGTGCTAAGATTAATCCCGCGTTTAATCATTAATTAGAAAGTCCAGTGTTTAACAGCAAAGCTGTTGGTTGCTCTTGCATTGTATTAACACTGACTGGCACATTTTAAAAGCCTATGTTTTATGAAATCTGTACTTGATTCGTATTGACAGTCTTGTTTATGTTCTTCTAATTTCAGCTGCTGTGTGGAAAATTGCATTTGATTTTGCCAAACGATGGTTTGCACCCAACCGGAATAACGAGGCCCAGTACAGCTCACACGTAGCAGGAGTTGCAGAGTTCTTTGATATGTTTGGTTTTATCAGTTTTCCATTTAAGTTAAAACAGCATGACCCTCACCGCAATAATTTATGTTTAGAAAATGGATTGATGGATGGATTTATGTATGACTGTGTAGTATTATGCTAATTACGTAGGCTTTTGTTTGTTTTATAATTTTTGGTGTGCCAGATAGATTTTATGATGCTGACCACAGAAATCACTTCAAAAATCACATAAGGTTTTTGAGAAATAGTCAGTTTTGCTATGATTATTGTAAAATGTTTAAAACACGGGTATTTTGCCTAACACTAGTCAACAAAAAATGTTTTCATGGACAGCTAAAGGGTGTTTTTGTGTACCTTTTAATGCAAATTTAAGAAAGGCTCTTTCAATTTTTTTCTCATCCATGGTTTTTCACAGTATTGATTGCATATAATTCCTTACTAAGAAAGTATGGGCAGACTAAGAGTAAAGTTTAGGAAAATTATTTTATTTCTATTTCATTTTTAGGATTTTACCAGAGAATGCACTGTCCTGTAAGTGTGTTTTGCCAGAGTGTACAGGCTGTAACATGAATGGACATGAATGGACATGCTCTCTGATACAGAAAAGCAATACTGTTGCAAGTGGAGACCCAGTTTGCTTGTTGACGTCCGCTGGACCCTTAGAGGAAAGTCACCGAGGTCACGTCCAGCAGAAAATCGTACCCTTTTACCATCCAGCTGACTCGCTTCCACATACACTGTACATACAGGGTGAGGTTTAATTGTCTGTCATTCAAAATTCGGATTAGATCCTAATTCATTACATGACTATAAGATTCACCTGTTTTGATTTGTGTAATAAAAAGAAAGTGGTTTGTTGGCGACTAGTCGCCTATTCAGATATGTCTGACTTGCTGTCCCATCTGATTGCGTGACAGTTTCCCTTATGTTGATTATCAAGCCTAAAAATAGCCCCCCTGCCCCCCTTCCCATTAAGAGGGCAGAGAGTTAGTTTGCACGGGGGGGGGGGGGGAGTGATAACAGCAGCCATACTCTGTAACACTGTCAGGACAAAGTATCCAGTCATGTGCTTCTTCAAGAAGATATCAGTGTAGGCTGGTCATCTGGGTTTGCTCAGTGTGTATGTGCGCGTGTGTGTGGTGTGTGTGCATGTGTATGTGTGTATGTGGTGTGTGTGTGTGTGTGCATGTATGTGTGTGTGGTGTGTGCGTGTGCGTGTTCATGCAGGTGCAGCCCTGGGTGTATGTGCCATGTTCCGATTGGCAAACTGCATTCCTACACACCCTGTGTCTCCTTCCTGGTTTTTATGTAACAACGCAGCCAAAATTACAGCTGAAGCCATAATGCTGCTGCTTTAAACAGTCAACAGTATGGAAGAGGTGCAAGGTGTCTGTGGCCGAAGAGCCATGGGGAGTTGATGCGCCACCTCTTTGGGTCCCATTGTTTTTCTGCGGCTGACGCGGCTGAAAGCAGACAGGTCTGTTTCTCAGGAGAGCAGCAGACAGGCCTGTTTCTCGGTAGAGCAGCAGACAGGCCTGTTTCTCGGGAGAGCAGCAGACAGGCCTGTTTCTCGGGAGAGCAGCAGACAGGCCTGTTTCTCGGGAGAGCAGCAGACAGGCCTGTTTCTCAGGAGAGCAGCAGACAGGCCTAAAAGCCCAGCATCCCTCCGCTGGTTACAGCCTTTATGGTTCAATTCGCCCACGCCCCAAAGACGGGAGCTGGAACCCAGGCCAGTTCAGCAGAACCGGCTTAGAGGAGGCAGGAGGGCCCAGTGAGAAAAGCTGATTCCGTCACCCTCCCCCCCCAAAGCATGCCTTCCCGCCTCTGGCCGCTAGTCAGCTGATGAGTATCCCCATGTCAAGCTTGGGGAAGGGAGAGACGTTAATGAACCTCGTCCTCTGCTTCGCTGGGTCTTCTGTGTGGTACTGTGGGTTTTGGGTGGAGCTAAACGAGAACCGGGGGCGTGAATCGGGGCATTTGGCGGGCGGAGCTCAGGATATCACTGCAGAGCGTCCCTGGGAATTCACTGAGATGATCCATGTTACCTACTGAATGTCAGTATGACGATGTCAGAAGGTGCTGCCAATGAGTTATTTTGCCTCAAAGTGTGGAGATTCTTGGTCTTTGATACTAACCGTTCAGCCTGACCCCGGGCCCTGCACTGGTATGAATGGCTCCGCCCTAGCTGTGCCCACTGGACTTTGCCCTAAGTCAGCCTTACCCCATCCAGGGTCGACCTGTCGCATGACAGCTCCAGGTCCCGTAACGTTCCTATAATGTCACACTGCAGTTGCCATGCCAACGTGATGCCACGGGAACCATACAATAAGGGAAAGAAGGTGAAATGGGGAGAAGAGGGAGAGGTCTGAACTGCTGGGGACGTGAGGTCCTCGGGTAGCACCAGCTCAGTTACGGAGTGAGCAAATAAATCAAACAGGTGATCTGGAGATGCAGCAGGCTGAGGTTAGAGAGGATTCACTATAGATATAGATACGGGTTATGGACACATATGCATAGAAACACAGACTCGGTAAATAAAATTCAGGGATGGTGAGACTCAGGAAAATAAACACAGAGACTTGGTAGATTATATAAACCGCACAGGCACACAGGCACGGTAGATAAAGTATACTTGTTCATGGACATGGTAGATTAGGTACATCATACAAAGAGACAGACAGACAGATGTCCTAGATAAAGTATACTTGAACACAGACACAGTAGATGGCTGACACTGATAGACACATTAGACTGGACATCTTGACATGATAGCTTTGCCTAAGAGGTTATTGCTTTTGGTGGGGGGGGGGGGGAGCTTCCTCTCTCTCTGCTCTTTAGACATGAAGGGAGATTGCTTGAGACTCTCGTACCCACATCCTGCTGCGTGACCGCAAGCCGTCAGCTGAGACACTGACTTTTCACATGTTCTCGCTTTTTTAGTAGACACATAACGTCTGTATTTATATTTCAAAACGATTATCATCATATGAATAACTTAGCAGCTCTCTGAGTGAAAGCAGCTTGGCGTTTTTGATGGTGTTTTCTGTCCATGGTAAGAAACGTCCAGGTGATGAGCATCGGTCAAAGATGCAATTAGGAGGAAGATCCATGGTGATGTCATGGTCAGGGCCATGTTGTTACCAAGGCGACTGCGAGGGTGAGGGAGAGAATCGGGAGAAAATACCATCAAGCCCAGCGCAGCTGGGAAGTGGGTTACAGTCTGATGCCGGCTCTGCTCGTTCGACTCTGATTGCTGTTTTATGTGGGTCTCCCGGTGACATTTTAGCAGCCCGACGGCGCTAGCGAGCCTGGATTTCCTGCGCATTCGTGGGGCTGCATTATTAAAGATACTCAACGTCCTCAGGCACGCGACAGGATAAACCGCCCGACGTCTGACAGGCCCAAAGAAGATGCTGAGCATTTACCACTGAGTGGTGCCTCAGTATTCTAAAGGGATTGAGAGGGTGGTGCGCAACATTTTAATGAGTCGATTCTGTTTTCCAGCTGTTTACGGGGCTCTTATTACTGAAGCGTGTAGGTGGGAGGGGGCACTGCTGTGGCGATAAACGCAACGACCAAAACAATAGACTTGCACCTGTCCCCAGAAGAGATCTGTGAGCAATGGGCCAGCATGCCTGCAGAAGGCCCCGGGGGGGTTCTGCGTGGTCTGCGGAAGGCTCTGGGGGGGTTCTGCGTGGCCTGCGGACGGCTCTGGGGTTGTACCTGTGCACTGCTTTCCTCTGTGTGAGCGGGCACGTGGCTGCCCAATGGCCCCTGGTTCCTTGATAGTGATGTATGTTCAGGCTGAAAGCTGTGGTCTGCGAGAGCGTGGCGTGCGTTTACGGTCCGTTGGGGATGTGGCCGACATGCTCGCCTCCCCGTCACGCACCTGGGCGGGCCGTCGTCCGAGAGGTGACGCAGCAGCCGGCTGTGACCTTCCCCCGGCGCGTCTGGCTGCTCGCGTCTTGTGGCTCAAGTGAAGGAACGAATTGTGTCATTTCTTGCCAGCTTCAACGGATAAAATTCTGTGGTGCATTTCAGATCCGTGAATTCAATCTGTTTGCTAGGCAGCGTATGGGAGGATGATCGAGAGCAATTTGAGGCATGTTAATGTGCAAAATCACTCTGTAAAATGTGTAAATGTACATTAGCTGGCCTGCAAGGCGGCTGCAAGGATCGTGTTCGATTTACATAACATGGCAGTTGCTGCTTTCCTTGACGTTGGCGATTTCTTCACCATCAGCATTACGCATTGTAGCATGCTGCATGACCCAGCCCCTCCAAGGTCAGTTGGCATTTGAGGGATCTGAAAGAGGGTCAAAGATCACCGTGCAATAAAGGTGGCCCTCCATGTTAGTCGCATGTAAATAATCTAAATGCTAATCAGTCGTACACTGGACCCTGTACACTTGTGACCCTGCTTTTTTGCAGTTTGGCAGGGAGAGCGGAGGTGAAGGTGCACATATGGGGGAAGGGGTGAAATTCTGCTGCTTGTGTGCTGGGTGGATCAAATGACGTTCCTGAGGAGCACGCCCATCTGACCTGCTGTGTTTTGGCAGGATCATCCACGAGGACGGCTTTTCTGGGGATGACGTGAAGCAGTACAAACCCGTGGTCTTCAGCAACACCATCCAGTCCCTGGCGGCCATCGTGCGCGCCATGGACACGCTGGGCCTGGAGTACGGGGACAAGGAGAGGAAAGTAAGTCTCTGCGCTTTGCATCTGCCCCAGGGACACGTAGCCGGCCAGTCGTCCACATACTGTAACTCCGGTCAGCAATGTAGAATCGATACAGTGCAGTGTGGCTGACGCCTGTAAATATCACAATAACAAAGAATCGGTCAGTCTGATTCAGCTCCTTAACAGAGGACTGTTTATTGACAATAATTTAATTTAAAGTCGTATCACAGCAGGTCGATCATCTTCATTCCCATGCCACACATAAACCCAGATTCTCATATCTGTAAATGATCAGTCACGTACCCCAGAGGGTTGGGCACACGCAGTTACAGTCATGCTGGAATGGTTTATTCCCAGGTGTGCACACATCCACACACACACGTGCACGCCCGCATATACACACTCACACTCACACACACGTGCACGCCCGCACATGTACACACTCACACACACACACACACATGCATGCCCACACACACATGTGCACACCCGCACATACACGCACACATGCACGCTCCCACATATACACACACATGTGCACGCCCACACACACACACGTGCACACCCACACATACACACACATGTGCATGCCTGCACATACACACACATGTGCACACCCATACAGACACACACACTTGCACCCCTGCACATATATACACACACACATGTGCACGCCCACACCCACCACGCACACACACACACATACACACACACGTGCACACCCACACACACGTGCACGCCTGCACATACACACACACATGTATGCAGGGTAAACATATCCTTATGGGGACCGCTCATTCATTTCTATAGGGAAAATGCTAATGCTAACTATGACAAC
>JAODUD010000019.1:21658200-21671553 GCA_026784285.1 Stomatorhinus walkeri | reverse complement strand
GCCCCCCCCCCCCCCTCCCTACCTTTTTAGTGAATGGTTGTTCTTTCATGTGGGATGTTTGTGCTGAAAAAAAAAACAATCGAATGTAGTGTTTACATTAAAAGCCACAGTTTTCATGACTACCACACGCAGCATGTCGACTTTTGATTGCCTTCTGGTGCCGTTGCTGGGCCGATCCTCCGCTCGCACATCAATAACCGCAGACACCCGTTAAGGCCATGGAGCTGTGTAGAGTGTGCACCGATGGGTGTCCACTCCCCCCACTGGCTTGCTTTCCAGTCCCACCCACGCAGCCTCATTTACTGTAAAAAACTACATTTGATCCTAAAATACAGGTTTCTTCATCATTTTATGCAAAATGGTAGTTCTGTAGTGTAATATTTTGTATATTCCTTGTAACGATTGAGGACCCTTTCATTTACGCTGTCTGTGAATGACCATTATGTAACATGTATGAACATCAGCATTTTGCTCTTGGAAAGAAACGCGAATTGTAAGTAGCAGCTGAAACGCTTCTGTGTCCAAGTATATTTTTCTTAGAAGTTTAACAGAATTTATGTACAGTTTGCAAAGATGCTTTTTTTTCTTCTTTCTTATGGGCCAGTTCACGCCAGTGTGTTGCTTTAATGTTTCAGGTCTCCACGTAACACACTGCCGCCCCAGTAAGTCCTCATGTGCGTCTCACTGGGTTTTAAAAGTTACTGGCACTTTGGTTGGTGAGTGAAGCCATTTTCTGTTATAGCACGGAAAAGGAGGAGGCCTCACAGAATATTATGAGGAGGGAGGTTGGCTCTGCTGAAAAAGGGCCCAACTGCCCCCTGCTGGTGAAAGACACAAACAGTAGCAGACCTCCCTCTGGTGCGTCTGCTCCATCTCACCTTTAGAAAGGACCATCTCTGCGATTAAGCACAAACAATTTAGTGAAGCACAATTTTTTTTTTCGTTTAGTTCACGTGGTGCTTGTAAACATTTATCCTATGTGTTCTCGAAAATAAAAGAGATTGAATATTGATTTGAGTTATTTAGTGAATTACATAATATTCAATCAGGGCACCGGACGGTGCGACATGGAGACATCGTACGACGGGACGCAGGCTCCAACAATAAAACTGAATTATACCTGACTGAAGACGGAGACAGACGGCTTAAAAGTAATGAATGAGAGCCAGTGAACCGTAATGAACCGGTTTATTAACGCTGCTACCGATGTGTGTCAGCTGCAGCCAAGACGATCTGCAGACGGCAAACGTAGCAGAGGAGCCAGGCGCATGATCTGTTATATCAATCGTTTCCGAGAGGCATGAATTTACACCAAGCAATTGTTATAGACATCGAAAAAGGTACTAAGCTCTCTCTAGATATTTTATGCTAATCATGGTCAGTTGGTTATTTTTTCTTATTGTGATTGTAGTTATGTAATTGAAAATTTTTGTTGGCGGCAGATCAGCTGTGTTAATTGTCGCCAGTTTACCTTCTGATACAGTTAAGTCTCTTGACTGACTTTTTACATTAAATAATTACTTGCAAATGATTACAGAACCAGCTCCTTCTGCACATGACGCGTATATTATCGAACGATTAAGTAACCCCATTAAAGATGCATCAACAGATGATTGCATAGTTTTCCAAAGCAGCAGTCAGCGCATCATTATGGAAGATTTGCATGGGGGATGCTATAATGTCATCGATAGCAAATATTTACTTTTAGCGGCTGCACGGTCACCTCCAAACTTGAAGTGTGTCTACGACCACTACCTCCAAGGTCTGAATCCCATTATGATGGATTGAGTTTGCATGCTCTTCCCGCAAGGAAACGCAGTTAACCCAGCCGACGTCCTTGAATTGCCAGTAATGAGAAAACACGGAAACCAGCAAACACACGGATTTTTCAAATATATAACCTCATACGTCGCACCCGCCAATCATGTGGTATGTGCGTCCGCTACGTTTGAACGTTTCATTAATTAGGTCGTTGAATAACATTAATGACACGCTTCTGCTCCGGTAAGCCGTCTTCGGAGAGTATATCCAAATACATATATATAAATCTATTTTGATGGTTGTCTCTGCGCGGTACCCAAAAGGAAATGTGAAATAAGAGCATTCAGTGTCTAGGTTAAATACCCCCACCTCGCCCTGCCAGCGCCTGGCATCATATGCCGCGCTATTTTTTGCCCGTTAGTGCCGTCTGGCTGTAGCCTGGAAACCAGTGAGTGCATCCACAAAATTACTCCCGTTTAATGTACAAATTAAATTATATGTGAAGAAACATAGTTTCTTAAGATTTTATTTTTAAAAGCTCTATTTTAAATATTCAAAATAGGCCTACTAAATGAATGAAATAAATAATTCTTTGCTCGAGAGAAAAATGCGTTCAAAAACTGATTTATTACTTTTTAATTCGATTTAAATTTCTTCTTTTTGTATCTGTGGGTGACATCTCGAATTATGCCACTGTTTTTAAACGCTGCAGTCATTTAAACGCTGTCGGGAACCTAGACAGCGTGTATCCAGCTGTAAGTCTCTGAACTCTGAGTCCAAGAGCCCAGTGATTTATTGGGCAACACCGATGTCAATCAGTCCGGCGTGTCGCCCCGCCAGTGACAGAGGCTTCCCTGCTATGAGAATCCCTCTTCTTCCGCATCTGCAGCAGACGGTGGCAGAGTGCAACGTAATACTGAAGCTATTATCGGGTTAAAAATGGATTGTGTCTTGTGATCTTCAGAGTGTTATTATCACGTGAAGCGTGTGAGGGGTGGGAGGGGAATGTGGCTATTTGAAGCTCACGTTAAACATGTTTAGGAGTACACATGACTTTGTCCTGCAGTAGTTATTGACCAGACAACACCTTCTCGGTTGCTATAGATATGAACTTGAGGGCCCTATGTCGCCCCTTCCTCTCCAGTGCAGATCCTCACATTTAAATGAAGGGCATTTGGTGTGTTTGTAGCAGTAACACTAAATATGACATATAGCTAAAACGTAATATCACAGGAATGAGGACAACTTGTCGAGAAAAATTTGGTGTATGGCATTTGTTACAATTTACAATAGCATATTCACAATTGACAACATTTTACTAATTAATAAATCCACCAATCCATCCATCTGCAAATCACATCCTTTAGGACTTAAGATGATTCCAGGGGCCCATCACTCGGGGACCCGAAGACATTTGTAACATGACTGGATTGGTGTGGTTTGGGGACCCAATATGACATGCTTACATGGAGACCAAAATCTCAAGCTTTGCAGCTGTCCAGGTTAAGCGCCTTGTTCAGCAAGGCATGCCAGGGTCTTACACCAGAAAGCAGCCAATGTACACTGTCTTTACACTGAATCACAGAGTGATCGTCTGGGGTTGCATGCAGCTTTCCGTGAAGGTCATTCTTTTTAATTACATCATGTTTGATAATAAATGTGGTAGGAATGACCTGAAATTCTAGATTCCTTACCGAAACAGAATACACGTATACCACCAGAAGATTTCATATGTATCTAAAGGTATTATTCTCAGTCTCAAAGACAAGAGAACGTGTTTGTGTCTTGAACTGCCGGCCAGTAGCACATGCTAAACAAACACATTTTTTAGATCAGCACATGCTTTTCAGATTAACCTGATTTAAATATTAAAAATCCATGGTGGATTTCACAGAAGGTCAGATTACAGTGGAATCTGCACTACATAGGCCTTCCTTAAATCAATTAATTACTTTGGCCCCACATGCAGTAAATGTATGTTACATATCCCTATGTAATCACTATTGTCTCTTTTTCATCACAAAAGTATCTTTTATTTTCGCCAGAAACAGGCTACATGGGAAGCGATGTTAGGTAAATTTCTTAATATTACAAAAATTATGTATTAATTATAAATTAAACTGATTTATATGCTTTTTTCTTTGTGTGATGTTTCTCTTTGTCTTTCACTTCCTGTCACACACGGATTTCGGTAATATAACAATAATATCACAACGATTTTTAATGAAAAATAGAGGGGTTAAGTAAAGACACCCATTCTAATTTAGTTGGCTACTTGAGGACTAATTTAATAGGCATTTAACGAAAAGTAAATTGTTGTGATTTCTATCCATATAGTATTCTTAATAAAAATGAATGTTTTTGGAAAAATTCTGGGGGGGCCTCGAGTGCTGTAATTCTTGCTCTTTAGGGAAAACAACTAAGCTTATATTTTGTTGATTTTCTCTCTACATGGCATCGGTGTGTGCGGTATGGCGCCCTCTGCGGAACCAGCGATGTAACTGCAGGTGTGAACTTCACAGCATACGCGGCTTTGTGGAAACTATGAACAGAGCGCTGAGTCTTTCATCTTCAAACCCTCTAAGTACGAACTCTGGTTTCAATATCTGACGGCTCAATTTCCAATTTCAGTCGTTTTCACTCTAACGTGTTATGACTTGCATACTTGTAGCTATATTTCAAGTTTTTCATTACTTTTACCTTTAGTTTCAAAACCCATGTAACTTAAGTCAGGAAAATATAATTTTCTCTTTTGCGAATATGCATAATAACACATTTTAGTGTATATTATATTTCTTTACATATATCAGTTCCATTTGGCAAACAAAGCAACAGTCATGTCATAAAATAATTCGTTATTTTAATCTCAGACTTTGACATTATTATAACCTGCAATTAATTACTGAGCATATCGATTGTAGCCTATCCAAAATATGGGGTTAGTATAAAACAAATTTGACATTTGCTTTAAAAACAAAACGGTCATGTGTCTCAAAGTCTGTTAATTTCCTGACAGCCAAAGTCACTGTGTTCCCGGAGCCGCCCCTTCTGGACTTTGATGTTATTTTGCTGCCACACTGGGGTAGACGTCCGCGAATGTCAGGCCGACTGACACCGCTGCCAAGTCGGTCTCGAATCGCGCCGTCTGGCTTGGCGGCCCCGGCTGCGTGGGGGCAGCCCCCGCGGCACCATTCCAGGGCCCCCGCGGCACTCTGCTCACCTAATGGTGTTTATACAGAGAAAGCGAGGCGGGGGGCAATGCGAAATTACAGTTTCATCATTTAAACCAACTATTATTATTATTATTTTGATAAACATTTAGGGCGTCTTCAGAATCTAGCACTTAAACCCCCTTTTCTTGACGCTCCTGTAATTCATATTACAGGACGTTTTCGGTGGGCGACGTGCTTGGATCCTGGACGGCAGCTTGTTTTGCTCGCCGTGCCTTGACCGTCTCGCCCCCGCGGGCATCATGCGGGCATCATGTGGGCACGGAGCGGCGCAGCCCGTCTGGAGCCCGGTTGTTTTATCGCTCACACACCACGAGTTTGTACGCGGGGCGCGATGACGCACTTTGGCCGCTGACACCCGAACGAGCGGCCGCTGCGTTACTGCAAACCTCTCTTTGGGAGCAGCTGAAGGGAGTCATTGACTTAATTTAGATTTAGTTTATGATTTCTAAGGTAAAGCAAACCCCGGTCAGCACCAGAGGAATAGATAACCTAGTGGATGAATGTGCGTAGAAATCTGGCAGATAGGGTGACCGCCAGTCGATGAGCGACTTTCTCTTTTTAGCTCCACTGGGCCAACTATATACTGTATGTGCTTCGGGGGGGGGGGGGGGGGGGGGGTAATTCGGAACCCCCCCCCCCCCCCCCCGGACTCTTTTCCTGTCTGATTTATTGATAGCCCATATATATCTGCATTTAGAAAACAAACGTACTCCAGCCTGCTCGTACACAGTTTTTTTTCAGACCGCGGTGTTTTTCACACTGCGTCCTGCGCCTAAAGAGCGCTGTAAATATTTTATTTTATCGGAAATATGATCCCCGGAGCCCGTATAAAGAAACCTTGACATCCAAAAATCACAAAAAGGAGACATTTTGTCAATAGTCGTTCTCCATCTTTCTCGCTGCTGTCAGATACAAAATGAATTATGCACTCTTTTGGGACGCGCTGTTCCTTTAGTGAATACTTTGTGTTCTGGAATGGTAACTACAATTTAGGTAGGCCTATTCATTTAAATACTTCATAAAAGACATTCCAGCGATTCATCTGGGAACACAATTGTGTTTGTCTGTAACTGTTTATACAATGTTTTACTTTTAGGAAACCTTTTTTCCACTTTCGCACGAACAGCTGAAGAAACATTTCATAACAGGGACCCCTGAACATTGCAAAGCGGGAACAATGGACGCCCCGTTTACTGTGGCGTAAGCAGAACATTTTGATTATGGTAGCTGTCTAGGGCCAGTTATATTTTGGGGGTGGCACAACACATCATTTCTATAATATGGTTTCGCTTAGAAAATAATGGATATTTCATTTTTATTATTTCGATATGGGGTGGCACCAATCAAATTGTGGTTCCGTATTTACCTGATCCACCGCTGCGCTTTTGTATCCATAATCAGTCGTGTTGGACTAAACAGGAGACGCAGGCGGTGACATCACCTCCCTGACGCCAATAACAAGCATTTCCGAATACATATTCGCTAATTTTATCGCGCGGGTAATGGTGGGAAGCAGCACAATGCAAGTCCCCCAGAATATAATCATTTGATGATAAACGTGAAGCACGGGCACTGCAATACGTCATTTTAATTCAGAATGTTTTGTAGGACTTATCATGACTGCATTCCTAAGAGAACCCATGCAGCAAATATCTTTGAGAAGTTCTTTAGCTGACTAAACTAGGCAATTGAAAATCCGTTTAATGTCAACATGCAGGATAATGAATACTAATGCAGAAAATCAATATACTCCTCTGTATTTGCATAATATTTCACCATTTTGGTTTATCAAGAATGTCCATATTTATTATATAAATTTATCTTTTAATGTGAGATGTACTTTTTCTTTCAAAGAATTTAGTTTGAAGTAGTATATTTGATGTATAGGCTTGATATATATTACATATAAGCTACTAGATAAATATTCGATATATAATGTTATTTATGGCTATATCTCTATAGCTGTATTACAATAGTTAAAGGAAAAATAATTATTGGAAGTCCTGTTTTAATGTTTAAAACTCCACAATCAAGCATTCTATTATCTATTCAAGAATTCAAGATTCAAGATTCTTTATTTGTCACATGCATAGTTATACAGGTACAACATGCAGTGAAGTGTATCGTGACCGCTCAGACTTTGTGCAAATAAAGAAAACTATAGAAAATAAATTGTAGAGAGTGCAAAACAGAAAAAAACAAAACCTATGAATTTACAGAGTATATACAATTTTACAGGATGAAATGAAATGCTTATAGCTAGTTTAAAGTGCAGTGTGCAGTGTGCAGTGTTCGGCACAGCAGTGTAAGGTTGAACTAATAACCATAACACTGTGACCGGGAGAGTGGCCTGTCTTGATTGAGGAGACGAATCGCCTGTTGTCTTTTAATATAATATATAATACACAATAATTTTTTAATGCTTACTGTACCACGATATTTTAATCATAAAATGTTAAAATAAACACTTCACCAAATGCATATCTATTGCCGTTGAATAATTACTCTCTCTATACTTGATTAGTTCTGTGGACACGTATCATATATATATATATATATATACACACACACGTGTGTATACTGTATGTGAATGATACACGCTGACATACACACATATACATACACTAAATTTCTTAAATTACACTCATTACCATATATACAACCATCTTCATGTGAATGATAATAATAATAATAATAATAATAATAATAATAAAACTGAATCTGAGAAATAACCGAAATTACAATTAAAACGCCAAAAATTAATTATGATCACAGCCTCATACTACTTCATTATTGTACAGGATGATCTCTGTCACGTCACATTTACATGGTGACGGGCTGAGCGTACAGTCCCCGCACGCGCTTAGGGCTGCGAATCCCGGCTGTATTTCACGTTCTCTCTCTGCTGTGCGAGTTTCTTTCTCCTGTTTTTCCCCTATAGTCCGAAGAAAAATATCAGGGTAAATTGTCAACTGTATATTGCCCATACTGTGTGCGTATGAGTTGTCTATCCTGCTAGGATACAGCCGTGCGTCTCGCCTCCTGGCGACACTGTCCAGGATAAATGAAGATGGATGGATAGACATGCATAATTCCTGTAGTTCAACAATCTTCTCAATTAACAGGAATTAATATTGATACAAAATGTTCATTTATAATGTACCAACTTGACATCCTGACATTTTTTCTGCTTATAACAATTTAAAACGGAATTACGTCAGGGTGATTTTATGGTCTCCTCCGCTACAAAAATAAATACATTCCTTTCGACTATGTTTGGCGCTTTTTATTAACTATAAGAAGGTCTTTACAGTTATTTAGTTGGCTGTATTAAATTTACAGCGTCCCACACTGATAAAAACCCCGAACATCTGAAAGCACGCTTGCGCGCTTCCCCGAGCGCTGGTTAGCTGCGCGCTTGCGCACTGCGGGCCTGTAGTGGCGAGAATTGTGAATGGGGGGTGCCTTTTGGGTGTGCAGTCATAAGTCGGGCTCGGACGAGCCAGGAAGTAACTTCGAACTATGAAGAGAGACGGTTAAAGTGAGGCGAGAAGCTTTTGTTGTCAGGGGATTGAACACACGCCGCAGATCGGAGAGGAATCATAGCCAGTAGCAAAAGCCACCCATATTGCTCGCAGTGGCCAAAATTGGCCGCAGTAGCTGGGTTTTGAGACTGGGGAAAAAACAAAGCACTAGTGCATTATAGCGCAGTTTACATCGGATCATTGCTGTAGTGAGTCACTTAAAACCAGGCAACGTATACAAGAGGAAGGAAGAGAGTACAAGCGCGACCTGCGGGAGTCCAGCGTTTCTCTAGCGGCGTGACAAATAAGAAAAGGCACGAAAATTGATCAAATAATATTTAAGATGCCTCGGGTGGTCCCGGATCAGAGAAGCAAGTTCGAAAACGAGGAATTCTTCAGAAAGCTCAGCCGGGAGTGCGAGGTAAGCTGAATAAATAAATAAGTTACCAAGTGGCGGATACGAGTTGGCTAATGCGAATACTGAACAAGGTTGCTATATTGCTATTATTTATAACCAGTATATGAAGTTTAGCCTTTTGTATTTTTAATGCGCACGCTCTATAACGCGAAACTGAACATTATTTAAGTCTGTTATTCTATTATAATTATTGCTTGGGATAAACTTCCTGTTCTTAAGACGATTGTATTTCTTTTTTAAAATAAAGCAATATGGATTTTTTTTTCGCTCATCCTGGGTCACGTAGCGCGTTTTGACTGTCCTTGATGTTCGGGCTGTAATCGAAGCATGTGTCAGATCGTAAGTTTCTCGCGTGTCCGATCGCGTGCGTTTTGAATGGCAACCACACAGCAAAATACCACCATTTTTAATAGCATGCCGTTTTAAGATTTTGTTTTCATGATAATGTTTACTGAGCTCGCTGCTGACTAGCCTGGAAGTAAGAAGGTTATAAATCCAGCTTTTCGTACCGATTTTAATACCCTGCGAATTAATGCAAGTTTTTAATGTGGCTCATTTTATGTATTGTATTTTAATAATGTAAAGCATGTTTTTTTTATTTCTTCTTCCCCTTTTCTCCCCAGATAAAGTACACCGGTTTCCGAGACAGACCCCACGAGGAAAGACAAGCCAGGTTCCAAAATGCTTGTCGGGATGGACGCTCAGAAATTGTGAGTTTTTATCCTTTTTGGGAGATTTTTACTACACTGTCAATTAATACTAACCTCAGTCGGTAAAGTAGCATCATGTCTGAAGTATCATATTGCGAAGTATAATTACCTGGAAACTAGACAGACTAGTCACAGTGCAGGCAATAGTTTTGCCACTTTTCTTTCATAATTTAAATAAAGTAACGAAACGCCGTATGTGGGGATTGCGGAGCTTTGTAGTGGAGTCCCGCGTGTGTTCAAACGCCTTTTGTGTAAGCTAATTCCTTTTCAAGATGGTTAATTAAACTCTTCCGGATGTTTCCACTAGAACTGACTGTTAACGATACGGACGTTGAACAATGAATGGAAGCGCGGCTCTGCGCTCCGGCCGCGGCTCCTTTCTAGCGGCACCAGATAACAGCCCTTCCGCAATTCGCTGCTTATTTCTGCATTTTCAGAAGCTTCTCCTATCACACTATCTTACTGGTTTATTACACATTTCGTAATATAGACTGGCTTAGTCTAAAAGGTTCTAAAGTAAGGGGGTTGTTATAGTAGCAGCCAAAATAAGACAGTGATCCGTTAATATAGCTGTTTCTGTTTTCTGGTGGCGTGAAGTTGCTCGGAATAAATCTCAAACGTGTGGGTCCAATTTTGACGACAAAACCCAAACTGCTTTGTCATACAGATGAAAACTGATTTCCAGTAGTTTAAATCATCTGAAAGCACAATACTCAATAAAATATCAGTACCCAACTTTAAAGTGAAAGAACATAACGGGTTTATACGTTTTATGGATGTACTGTATAAGCCTCTTTCCTGTTTTCCTCTGCCTCCCACCCCTGATTTTCCCGTCTAACTAATTTAATTATAATTCCGAGCCATTTCTGAGTCTGCATGACGAACAGTCAGGGTCGCTCTCTCTGGGTCTCGCTTATTTCTCTGTAGCTACATCATTCTGTTTCGGAGCTGATCGTTTTATTATGATGGTGGCTTGGAAAGAAAGCAATTTTTTTAGCAAATAGTAAGATGGGGTTTTCTTGATAGGAGATTCTTTTTTGCTATCTGTGTGTTTGTTTCCTTCTTGAAATAATGAATTAATTCATCATTGGGGGAAAATTAACATTTGAAAACTATTTCTGCCCAGCTGTTTGCTCTGGGCTCGGGTTTTCACACCAAACCTTCCGGATTCTGTATTCTTAATGCTAGTGGAAGGTCTTGTCTAAAATAATGTATTGATTTTTTTCTCCCCCCCCCCCCACCACACCTCCTTCCAGCTTCTCCATTCGAGGCTGTATCCCATATCCCATTCTGCCAGCAGTGAATGTTGGTAAAATAGAATCAGATGTGTGTAACTCAATACTTCAAATTGAGAAAATGATGACTCTTGTGTTTTTTTTTCCTCCCTTCATTTTTCTTGCTTTTCTTTTGCTGTTGTGAGAGCTGCTGCTTGGCTTGGGGCACCCACTTTCTTTCTCTCTCTCTCTCTCTCTCCCCCCCTCTCTCTCTCTCTCCCTCTCTCTCTCTCTCTCTGATGTGAAGAATAAATGACTGGCTGCATAATTTATGTTAGGCCCTGCTTTCTGATCCTCTTTGTATCGATTTCTCCGTAAAAGGCTTTTGTGGCGACGGGAACCAATCTCTCGCTGCAGTTCTTCCCAGCCAACCTGCACGGGGAGCAGCGGCAGGCGCCCACACGAGACTACGTCGACTTTGAGCGCGAGACAGGAAAGGTAACCATTCCTATACTCCTTCATTTTCCTGTCCTCCTCCTCCGTACTACATCTCCTCATGAAACATTTCCTAGATGTTTGTCTCTATGTTAATCTTTGTGAGCAGATGCCGTGTTTAAAAATATTGATGTAACAGGGTGTCAAACATTCTAAGGGGAATTTATCATCTTCTTAAACTTAAGCTAATCTTCAGTGTCGAAATCACGGACTCCACTGGACATTTTTGGAAATTAATAAAAAGAATATAGGCCTACACACACACACACACACACACACAGAAATGATCCAAACCATACATAAAAATGTATTGAAATGACTCGCGCTGAATATCACATCGAGTGAGGTTTTCCTGTTTCGTTTGTCGCATGTAGCAAATGCACTATAATTAATGTTTGTCTGATATTGTTAATATATCACCTGTGTTGGAGCTAAAGATCTCCTTTTGTTTATTGGTATATGTCCATTGGTATATGTCCATTGGTATATGTCCATTGGTATATGTCCAAAGTAAACAACTGATGGTTATCAGCCCTACTAATCAAATGAAGCCCAGACGTGTTTACTAAAGCCTACTCAAGGTAGTTCACAACATGTTTAATTGGCAAGGTGTCTGCCAGATTGATAGATGGTTGGGTGGATGGATGGGTCCATTTTAACCCTTTTCGAAATCTCACATTATCACGACTTGTGTCGTATGTTAAGATTAACACCGACAAGCAAACACAACTGATTACGATTCTAAGTATTTTCCCACGATTGTCATTGCATCAGTGATGGCATCAGTGACGGCAAAAGATGGAGGGGTCTTGACTTCCTGATCTTTACCAGTAAGGGGGGCTGTAAATAATTTAAGCTTGTCGGTGAACAGTGTCTGGGGGGCCTAGCGCTGCGACAGGAGACCCAGGGAAGGTGATTGCTCTCCTACGCCGCCAGCGCAGCTGTGTGTCTCCTGAGTGAATAGTGAGCTGGAAGAGAGTGCGTTGGGGGTGTCTGCAGCTGGGGGCTCGCCTTTCACAGGTGCAGGTGGACACCACAGCTGGAAGCGTCGTCTGCTGGTCCACGAGCGGAGGCCCTGTCCGCTCTGCCAACCCCTCAGTCCTGGCGTCCCGGGAGCGTTCGCTTTATCAGACGCTAACTCCGTCTTTGGCTTGTTTAACAGGCTTGTAAGAGAGGTGAAGTGTGGTCTGAAATGCTCTTCGATGAAAGCGTAAATATTATGACCCCGGGGGAAGCTAATGAGTGTTGGTCAGGTCGGCGGCTGGCCGAGTGTAGGCCATTAAGGCACGCCACGATTCCACGTCCGATATGATGTTACAAAACGAGAATGTCGCGGAAATGGGTGCAGGCGATCTCTGCTCTGGGTATCAGCTACCTGTCGATGTTCCTCTCTTGTTACGTAACTGGGCTTGGCGAGAAGTAACCAAACACGTGGAGTGAGGTCATCTCAGGGCCCGCTACACGCCGTGGTCCAGCGGTCTCATCATTATTATTATTATTATTATTATTATTGACATTATTTTATTATTATTTATTAGTTTATGTATTAAATGTAATATTAATTATTTATTTTAAAAAGGATGGCATTGTTCGGGCGACTTGAGCTGCAGCCGTAGGCCTTGTTCAGTAAACTCACGTCGTGTAAAAATGGTTCCGAAGTGAGTAATAGACTTGTGTAAGAAATGGGTGGGTGACACCTTGACGCCGCAATTCTAATTCCTCAGCTCTCAGGAAAAAAAGAGGTCGAGGTATTTTGGCGTTGGAGGAACTTTGGCAAGCTTGGGACAGTGTTTCTATAACCGCCCAGGCTTCCGTGCCTGCGGACGTTCCAGACGGGGTTCAGAGGAAGAGGAAGGTTCAGCCACAGCCGGGAATCTGTTCCCCCACTGCCTCGCGGGCACTGGGCCGCCCCTCTCCCCTGCACTGGATTCCGGCGTTTAATAACTCGGTCACATGTGCCCCCACTGCCTCGCGGGCACTGGGCCGCCCCTCTCCCCT
>JAODUD010000019.1:21593902-21613617 GCA_026784285.1 Stomatorhinus walkeri | reverse complement strand
ACGTGGAACCGCGTGCAGAGAGGGAGAGCCACAGAGTTAGCGCGCCGACGTGGAACCGCGTGCAGAGAGGGAGAGCCACAGAGTTAGCGCGCCGACGTGGAACCGCGTGCAGAGAGGGAGAGCCGCGGAGTTGACGTGGTGGGAAACTGTTAAAACAGACCAGCTCATTGTGTATGTTTCAGGAAAGAAAATACTCTAATTGTACCATCATTCTTTAAACACCTCAAAAACAAAAGAATTGAAGGGTGTCCATTAGTATTTACTACTTGATTCATTCATCAAATTCATACATTACCAGTCCATTGCTATCAGTTACTGCCATAAATGAGTTAATAGTTTAATTGACGATGGGTGAGTGACAGACCCTTATTGGTGACACCTGGTTTAAGCTTGCTTTCAGATAAACAGGTATTACTTGGTGAACGGTGATTTGAACTGATTGCCATGTATGTTACTTTTAAAGAAAATTTCTATATTTTGAGTTCCTTCCATCAGCGAGGATGCACTGGGTTTCATGTGCACCTTCTCCTCCCTTCCCAGAAATCTGAAGATAATTTCTGTGGTCTGTGATGTGGAGTAAAGCACCCCACCTGCTCTTGCCCCCCACGAAGGCCTTGATATGCAGGTCCACAGGGATGTCCTTTGGGGGCATTATGGGAACGCGGATGCAGCCTGACAGGTGCTGGGCGCTAGGGTGCACCACATGACTCTCTCCCTCGAAGATGCCCTCCGCGAAAATCAGCACCGCACGGATGATGGTGTCTGGATGGGTGGAGACTGATGGTCAGGTGACGGCAAAGAGCCAATGAGAACGCAGAACAGGTAAGCATGATCAAGTCATACCTCCAGGACATTATGTGGACTCACAGAACCAGTCATGGTTTAGAGTACATTAAGCTTTTTCAGGGTCTGGGCTAACATGGCCTTTCAGTGATTAAAAGTATTTATCTTACAAAGGGAAACTTGTCAAAGCATTAACTGCATATTATATTAAAATTCAGTTATGACCAAAACTGGGACTCTTAGGCACTATTTTATCTTGTGCCAAAATATCTTAGTTTAACTATGGTTGCTTTTGAATGACTACAGTACCATTTAGCTACCTACTACATATACGGATGGACAGTCAAAAAAGCCCTTTTCTCATTTTCAGTGACAGTGTAGTTATTGCATTTTGCCTTCAGAGGGCAGTGTTTGCCAGGATCAGTTTACCAAGCCAGAGGAGGCGGTTCAATCCCCAACCATGAAATATAATGAAGGTGCTTTCTCCTTAATCTCACACTTCCCAGAGCATGTAGCGATCATGTGCAGGTTCAGCTCAGGGGCTAAGCAACAAGCCTGCGTTAAGGTGCATTACCATTGGGTGTTGAGATGTTCAGTTCAATGTGGGCTTTCTGAGTCTCTGTGGCCACTTTGACTGAGAGGGCAGTCTGGAGTTGTGTGTTTGCTGGAATGACCCCCATCTGATTGTCCCCCTCTGGGCCTGGAGATCCCTGGACAGCCTGCAAATGCAGTCAGGCAATGGTTTGGACAGACCCAAGGTTTGGTATTTGTGTGTGTGTTTTATAAGCAGCTGCCGCAGTACCTTAGCGGTTATTTGTTCATCTGTCCTTCAGTACCTTAGCATTCTCCTGATAGTTGCGAAGCTCCAATAACAGGTTCTGTCTCCGTTGGCTCAGCTCACGGATGAGGTCCTGCTCCACACTGCTGTCCATCAGGCTCCCCTTCATCTCCTTACTGGCCGGCAGGTAGCCCCGCACTCGGAGACACAGCATGCACACCAATCACGAGTGACCGTTCGTAAGACGCCATGCACTAGCGCCTAGTGCTGGAGATGCACACGGCTCGACTGGATGGACCTTCCTCTACCTTCTCCTTCGACAGAGGTGCAGATGAGCTGCATCAGGCCATCCATTCGATAGTCGCCCTCCACGATGCCGGCCACCGAGGATGAGAAGTTGTCTTTGAAGATGACCTCGCCTGTGCGGTCGCTACGTGCGTCAATCTATGACAGAAAATGAAACTAAGTGCTGTGCCTCCAAGCTAAATGTGTACCGTGATTGGATTTGCGGAACAGTACAGGCAGAGCGGAGAATGCTGAGGCAGTAGTATGCTGGCATAGCAAGGAGCACCATGGGTAAAGACGTGGTTTGACCTTCTTAGTTCTAGTCCCGTGTGGGCCCTGGGACCCGAACTGCTCTAGCGTGAAACTGGAAGCTGTGACAGGGAGAAGATGCTTATGTGAGCAAAGAAAGGGCTCTGGCTGTCCAGCCACACTGACCTTTCCATTGGACCAGCCTGTGACGAGCTCCACAACCCCGTCCGCATTTAGGTCAAATGCATGGATGCTCATCGCATGATTCTTGGACTGCAGCGACACAGTGGGACAAGTAAGCTTCCTCATCACAGAAGACAATATCATCTTTTCAGGTTCGGTCCGATGCTAAAATTGAGTATCCGCCAGTACCAAAACTAATATTTTTTTTCTCCTTTATCAACTATTAAGCATTAAATGAGATATTTGTGCCAATTAACATGGCATTAATGTTATTTGTTGATTAAGTATGATAAGAAAATATAATATTCATGTTGGGCAAACAGCAGCTATGCCACTCTGCTGCAGGAAGACATCTACAGACAAAATGATTTACACAAATCTGATTATTTGTTTTGTTCAGTAACACCTTTCACAAAAACGAACAGAAATATTGTAGTGCAAATTGTGCAATCTGTTCCCAAATGAAATATAATAAAGAAATCAATCTTTAGTTGACATTTAGTTTATATAAATTTTTACTGAGTTCAGCCTTAGGAAAAATGATCATTAGCCTTACATACACTGCACTCTGCAGTGTTGATCTCTTCTTCCTTCAGAATAGAGTACAGTAACTATTTCCACATAGCCGACATGACGGCTCTGATGCAGACGCTGCATAACAGCTAACCATCACGTCACCCACACTTCTGCTTACGGTACGTCTCGCTGAGGCTACAAGCATTTCCATGGTTTTCAGGCTAGACATATCTCAGATGAACGTCGCATTGGTCTCTTACTCCCACGCCCCCCCAGATATCCGCCTGACCTCTAAACACAATACAGCCACTGCCTTGAAAATAGTTACGATAAACAAAGTTAAAAGAAAGTGATAATATGTGGGCAAAAGAAGATATCCAAGCTTTACTTGTGGCCTGGTCAGAGGAACAGATACGGCATAACAAGAAAAGGCATTTTGTGTGATATACTATGACGGCACAGGAAATTTCCAGATATCGCGACGTGAATTTGTTGTAATAAATATTGGGGAATTTATAATACAAAAAAAAGGAGTTCAACATAAATTTCTCACAAACCCATCTAGAAGTGATTTAAATTGCAAGGATGAAAATAATTAAGACCGTCTCGTGAAACGAATGTAGAGACGGTATGAAGGTATGAAAAGGCCTGGTTTCATTTTCATAATTATATTTTCATAGAATATTCAAAATATTCTTTGTGTTGTCAATTTTGTTGTTTTGATTCATTATTCCCTGCCTTGTCATGTGCCTGAGAGCGTCTGACCAAGACAAATGCAAGTATATTTGGTGAATATATTTATCCTGATTTCTCGTGATCTGCCTGAGTGTAGATATCAGGAAGCTTTTCGAGACTGTTATATATCACAAGCAGCTAGATTTTTAACTCATTGTGACCCTTGTTTCTGCCCATACAGTCTGACAGCAGTAAACACTCAGTATCCAATAATAGCCACAGTATCGTGAAAATCAGACACCTTAAAAGCGTAGAGCTCTTAGTTATGAGGGATCCGTGGAGCTAGGGTTTGGGTTTCTTCCTATTTTTAGACATCGATGCCTTCTGACAACCCACAACCCCCCAGCAGCTGATCGTAGCATTTCCGTAGTGCTGTTTTGTTAGTGTTTCCTGCGGTTATGCGCTCTGTGGGAACCTAGTCACATGAGAGAACTTGTTTTATTTTTTGTTTCTTCCTCCTGTGTACCTACTCATACCTAAGCTTCTTGTTTGGCCAATAACTACGCGACATGTACTATATGTAATATGTACCAGCGACATGTACTATATGTAATATGTACCAGTTTACATGGACTGGTGTCTCTAGATTGTCTACAGCGTGTGACTACGTGTGACTGTGTGCCCTGTGATTGGCTGCTGCCAGCTCGTGTTCTATACCTTATGCGATAGCCTTAGTCTCACCATGAACCTTGCACAGAATACGGGACCTTCTCAATACCAAGAACACAAAGATCGTAATTGTGGTCTTCGTAAGACTGGTCTGGCTAACTGGCCTCCCAAGAACAAACTTGGGGCGCAGTGAATCATGGGATTGCGCTCGTTTGTCGAGCAAACAACTGATGCATCTTTGATATTTGGGGCAGGGAAAGAATGACATCTGGGAATCTTTGCCGTCCTCCGTACTTCCGTTCTTATGTATTGGAACTGGCCTTCTTATGTTTTGGAAGATGATGTAAAACGTGTACAAAAGAACACAAGTATAGTCAAGTACACATATTAGGAAACAGCCTATATGTGTAAGGTAAACAGATGGGTTGAAAGGATGCCGTTTACTGCAGTTGAATTTCATTATATGCCATTGGCAAAAGTACCTTAATCCTCCAGTAGCGGGCGGTACGGTCATACACGCCCACGGTTCCATTGGCCAGAGCGTACCCAAACCGGCTGCCATGCATGTGACAAAGAGATGTCACCGTCTGCGGAGGAAAGAGGTGTCAGGGTCCAAGCTACGGCATGTACCAGCACAAATCGTACTGCAATGGGGACAATAACATTTCAGAACAGCAGCAGAACAGCCAGAAAAGCAGCCGAACAGCAGCAGAACAGCCAGAACAGCAGCCGAACAGCAGCAGAACAGCCGGGATCCATACCTCATTTTCCGTCATCTCCGATATCAGTTCATCCTCTTTGAAAACTCGAATATCGAAGTCTTCTGATCCAACAAGTAGCTGGTGACACCAGATGCTCATTAAGGATTTGCATGTATTATATTTTCAATACGCTGATTCTAGGTGATTAACTACCAACCTCATTTTTTCCATCTCCAGTAAAGTCACAGAGCATCAGAGACCTCACGTTATCCCCAGTGACCTTAAGAAAACATTTTGAAAATGTTTTGATATTTATTTCTGATAAATAAAGTTAATTCAAGTTGCTAAAATACAGGCATACTGTGTCAGATGCATTATTCTATAAGGTTTCTGTTCCATAACAGAGAGTAGGAGATTATCACTGTGGCTGGAATCATACCGTCCAAAACAGGTCATTGCCTTGGTGGTCAAACCCCTGCAGCGCACAGTTCCCCCCAATGATGGCCAAGGGTGAGGGAATGTCCCCCAGACTCCCTAAGACGATTGCATTGGCCCCATCTGCCACCTACAAGACATTCCAAAAACATACCTTCTGGAATCAAATTACCGCTAAGTAAAAATTCACCTTGCTGATCCAATTGTGTGAATCAATTCAACGTGTTTGTATAAGACATTGCCTGAATGCATGAGTGCCAGTCACGCCACGCCCACCTCTTTGTAGAAGATGTCTGCATTGTCATGCACGTCGTAGGCCAGCAGGGTGCTCTGTGAGCCCACGAGCAGGGCGTGCCCCGTCCGGCTAGGCCCCATTGTGCCAGCAGTGAGGCAGCTGACGGCCTGGTTGATGTTCAGTAGGGAAATGTCAGAATCCTGTGCGCTGTGCCTGAGCCGGTGGGTGGGCTGCTGCGGTTGCCGCTGCGCGCGGGCATGGGGGTTATGGATGAACACCTGGAGGATTAAATATTCCTCACTAAACAGCTGCCGCATTGCTCTGAGCCAAGCATGGGTATGAAAAGACGGGAGCGGAAATGTGACGTTCATTTAGTCGCCGCTTGGCTAAAGCAGAGTTAAATAGCCAGTCCTGCAAGTAGCAATTAACATCAAGAAGTAAATTTTACATTTTATTTTATTTAGCAGATGCTTTCGTCCAAAGTGACGTGCAATTGAGAGAGCAGGGTCAGACAGTCTCGAGAGCAACTGGGGGTTAAGGGTCTTGCTTAGGGACCCAACAGTGAAATCACTCTGCCCTGGGATTCAAACCGGCAACCTTCCGGTTTTGTTCAATTAGCTGATGGATGGATGCTACAATTAACAGGAACATCTTTAATAAGAATAAGTCAGAGGAGTAACAGCAGCAATACTGCTTTCTTTAATCTACTCCACATGTGGACGCTCCTTTGTAGATTCACGTAAAAGTTCTCGGAGCTGAAGGCTGGGCTGTAAAGCATGTCTCCCGCAGGCCCTAGAAACACGGCCTACCTTTCCTGCCTGCGTGGCTGCAGCGAGACAGGGGTGCACCCCGTCGAACTTGCCCACTGTCACCATACGTGGGTTGATTTTGTGGTTGAGCTTGAGAGTGAAGATTGGCACCAGCATGGCTAGACGCTACGAGAGCAGGTGTTTGAGGGATCAGTTATATGGCTGCCGGTCTGCTGTTGTTGATATTCTTGCATCAATGTTCTCTCTAGTTGGTGCACATGTGACTGCAAACCTTAAACTATAGTATTAGACAGTGAAGAAAAATACCAACCCAACAGTTAATAATGCCCTGTCTTGAACCAATGGGTCTCACTGAAATAGACCAATACTTAATATAATAATAAAAAATACATCCTTGTGTGGAGATTTTTTTCAATATTTGCAAAAACACTGCTGCTCGACCTCTATCCATGTACAGTACGCTGTAAGGCTCTGTTAGACCCGCAGCGAACGGATGCACTGCCAGACCTCTGGTGCATTCTCGTCGCCGATACCATATTTTCGTTTAAGCCAGATTTTTTTAATTGGATCTTCTTTACCCACAAGAGATTAATGTTATAAACTGCTTAGCCTAATAAAGTACCACAGCTAGCGACTTCGGCTGGAGCTCCAGTTGCCTAGCAACGTACTGCAATTTCACAAACCCTTTTAACTACAGAATCACTGCTTCGTTAACTTCCGCATCATTTAATATAAAATTAGCTGCAACCTACCAGTAAATTTCATATTTCCTGAAACGTCTACTAATAATAAACATTTACATGCACTAAATTGGATTAATCTCGACTGTCAGGACATCACCTAGGTAACAAGCTTTCAATATGTACTTGAAAATCAAGTTATCCACGATATTTCTTAGTTCGAATATTTAAAATATTCGGGAAAATAATAATAAAGTACGCCGTTGGATTGGACGTTCGATAAAATGTAAATATCTCTTACCAGACAGCTTGACTGCACACAGCAGGCAGCCTTCACTTAAGAATATAAACAAACAGCAAACGCGTGTCGTTCCGCCTTGATGAGTGACGTCACTGCAAGCCGCTTTGCAAGCGCATATACAGGACTGTAATCTTAATTACCAATTTCTCCTTCTCGCATTGCTTTTCGATTTTTTTCTTTCAATTGTAATAATTGGTATATATTTCAGTTCAGGACAATGATCAAATCACCTCAAAGTATAAAGTTCAGATACCATAGAATTAACACTACACACAGCTGCTTTAAACATTTTATACAGCGCCTCTAGCGTTCAAAACTATGCAGTACAACATGGCGCCGCATGAGCGATTATCACATTGTTTAGTAAATTATAGCATATCATTTAGTCCAATTCCCTGGCAATTGGGAGAGAGCAAAAACGTGGACCGTCTCGTGGTCCCTGAGAACTGGGTTGAGAAACCCTGGACTAAATGATATGCTATAATTTACTAAACAATGTGATAATCGCTCATGCGGCGCCATGTTGTACTGCATAGTTTTGAACGCTAGAGGCGCTGTATAAAATGTTTAAAGCAGCTGTGTGTAGTGTTAATTCTATGGTATCTGAACTTTATACTTTGAGGTGATTTGTCATTTCAAATGCGAAGAGACGTCATTTAGAGACGTCATTTAGATTAAACTTCAAAATTTCCGTAAGACTTGGTTAACATTCGTGTTTTAATATTAAGTTCTTTAGTCTATAAAAATATTGTTATTTACAAATAAGTAGACTAAAATGCAGCAAAAAATATTAATGATTTGTAAAATTGTAGGTGCTCTTGTAAATGTTTTCGGGAGGATAATACCTAGTTTTTATTTTTGCCTGATATTTGTATGCTTTGTGATAGTATTATTTGTACATTTAATAATTTCGTTAAATTATCTTAACTGGGAAGCTTTAAAATGTAGTACAGTAGTGAGGGTCATTTCTGCATCAGGAGGACTGCAGATTATCGGGTCATACAATTATATTAATAACTGTAGTACACACTTGGGAAGAAAATATGATGTATGGATATTAAACGTTTAAATATTTCGAATGTATGAATGATTTGACCCAGGTTAGATCGACTGTACAGGAATTTTAAACTTCCGCCGTCATCAGCACCATCATCTGGGATATAGCTGACGTGTTTACATACAACACACCATGCAGCAAACGAGGCGATATAATGGTGTCACATGTCAGACTGAGTGCACAGTCACAGCGGGCCGCGTGCATTGCCTTTGTCATCGATTTCCAAACAACCTGATGAATCATCTTTATTCAATTAACCGTTCACAATACTGTGTCACCACCTTTTCTCATCACTGTTTGCACTTGTTTGCCGTATTTTTCTTTAATTGTCGAATGAATTGAAATCATTCTATAAATACCATTTAAGTATATATTTGTTATGAATAAACAAACGTATTTTAAACATATAATTCCTTGAAATACAGTCTTCAGCGTTATCCTGAATCGGACAACACGGGTGAAGAGAAGGAATAAAAGCAATGAAAAACTTGGAATTTGTCACATTCCTTAATACAAATTGATCTAAATTCTAACACAAAAAGAAGCTGAATGAAATTATGACAATTAAAGTGACGTTTCCAGCAGGGGCGTCGCTAGGGCTGTTTTAGGGTAGCTTTAACCCCCCAAAAAGAAAACAATGTTCCTATAATGTACACTGTAGTTTCCATTCGTTTAATTAAAATTACCCCCCTATAGTAACGGCTTAATAACTTCATAAATTCCTGGTGACGCCCCTGGCTTCCAGTGATGTTTGTCCACACTTCTAACAAAACCTTTTTGTTGTGCAATACATTGGAAATGAATTTCGTGTGCAACATGTTTTCGCGTGCAAAGTAGTCTGCAATCATGGCTTTTCACTCGGTGCGAAGAACCTGAAGACTATATAAAGCCAACGATCAATCGTGCAGGCACCAACTCTATGCAGAGAAGACTCATATTCATAATTCCTCCAGAAAGAGAAAACAAGCCGCATCCAATGGACCCCAGTGCCTGCTCCTGTGCCTGCTCCAAGAGTAAGAACCTTTTTTGTCTTTGTTATCCAGAATACTGCATTTGAGGTCTGAACTAAACAAAAGTTTTCACTGTTGACTTTATCATTTTTGTTTATGCCAAGACTTAACCTAGATCCGTTTGTATTTCAGATGGATCTTGCACCTGCGGTGGAAACTGCAACTGCACGACGTGCAACTGCAAGTCATGCAAAAAAAGTGAGTGATTTTTCCTTCCAGCGATATATGAAACGAACGTTACATATACGGCTGTCTTGATTTATATCGGAGGATGTTAAAACTGATAGTTGCGACATGGATGTCCATCGTCGTCACTGCGTGCCTCTAGCCGGCAGCTAAAGGGGCTTGATCGTTCTCTCCGCAGGCTGCTGCGATTGCTGCCCACCCGGATGCGTCAAATGCGCCTCTGGCTGCGTGTGCAAGGGGAGCACGTGCGACGCGACCTGCTGCAAATGAACGACATGCTCCATTTCTAACGCATTGACGCACGGATATCTCTAATAAATATCTTGCATTTGCATTATTTGTGTCGCTGTTTCTTCGTCCCTCAAATCCATTCCTTAGCACAATTCAAAACAGGGGTCAACACTATGAAGAATTCTGATTTAGATTTTGCTCAAAATGTAGTTTTTACCACGGACATGGAATTTAAAAACGTAGCATATACAATTTTTTGTTCTCAATTAAAACGATTTGCCACCGCCCCGTTTGTCCGTGTATGGCCAGTTTGACGGTCATTTTGTAAGATGGTGTAGCTGATGTTCCTCAATGGACTAGCTGAAGTGTAATTCCACGTAATTTTTTGCCCCATTGGATCAATTTAAAATTTGGCTGATGGTGATGTTAGGATACTACATTGGACAAAGGCTTCAGGTACTATTTTCTCAAGAGCTGGAGGACGGAAGAAATTTAGTTATTATGTTTTTGAAGAGATACCGCCCTGACAACGACTTAACCATCGTCAGCTGGCTTTCTTGGTCACATGATCTCCGTTGCTAAACAAAAGGACTGTCGTGATTTTTCATTATTCAAATCAGTATGTCCCAATGAAAGGCAATCTTGCTCGATGTGATAAGGTGGAATGCTGCAACATATCACCAACTGTACTTGGAATGACTTAGAATAGAGTGGGTTTGTTGGGTAGATTCCTGATAAGTTAAATATAAAATATTGAAATTGCAAGGCAAAAGAGAAGCTGCTGATATAGCCATTCCCAAAACCCACACTTCACCTGGTGAGGGTGTGATCAACAACCTGGGGAAATAGCCTCAATCTGTAATCGCCCACATCTACAATCTAATCTTCTTAAGATCTCCCTGATTAATACTTTTTGCTGCATATTTATCCTCTTGTTTTGTTGTCCTGATTTTAAATCCAGCTTTTATTCTTGCTGTTCTGGGTCTAGCTGGTTCTGTCTTCATTACGGTGTTATTCTGCTTTGTCGTTCATCTCGCCTGGGTGGATATAATGTCGTAGAAGACTGGAAACTCCTGTACTAGGCGACAGTGTCACCACAGGAGGGCGTAGCTATCTCACTGCAGGCTCGTGTGCAAATCACTGAGGTCACATGTTGAAAGTGACACCCATGTCCTTCATCTGCATCACAAAGAAACATTTATTTTTGTTTCATTTTTGATACTTTGTTTTCTAAAGTGAACGTGGTTCCATCATTATTCTTTAAAGGCGTGGTGTGCCAGACATTAGGACAATGAGGTCTTTTGTGTACAGTTTTTCATGATGAACAAATTGTGTTCCTTTTACTTGTGTTATTACATAAAATAACCGGAAGTGAATGCTTCAAATCGTCTTTGAGCGTGAATTGTGTTGGATTTGTGTCAGTCAGCTGCTCATTTACTGAGACGTCATGTCATTCTTATGGGTCATTTAAACCGAGGACATCATGTGTGTAAATTATGGGGCGTGGGGGGATTGTGTATATATATATATACAATGGGTGGAGACCTCCCAAGACCCCCCAACACCCTCCAATGTTCAGCTCAAAGTTATGCCCCTGCTGGGAATCTTTGCTATATTCTAATCTGTCGTAGTTGCGGGACGTATGACATCATGGGTCTGCAGTGATGTCACCCCTCGAGAGGCGGAGTCGAGGGGGTCTTGGACTCCCCGTAACAAGACGGAATTGATTTGCTGGAAGCGAGAGCATCAGAGTGCAATTCTGACAGAAAGGCATGACACTCAGGTTGAATTTAGAATATGAGAGTGCGATTACCTCACTGTCTGCCGCTCTGGACTGAGATAACGGAGCCCTTCAGTTAAACTACAGGAACTACAGATACAAACCCATTAAACTTTTTTCATTAAGCTCCAGATCCCTTACTATTCATATTTTAAAGGAGATCTGTTTTGTATTGGACTAGTTTTTGCATTGAAAGAAAACATAGTTATTGTTGGTGGTGTTTAGACTCCCAGCCAGAATTGCTTTAAGAAATAGGTCTTTAACTGGGTTATGCAAAAATAGTTTGAGTATCCTCAGAGATGCATGTAAGATTGTCCACAGTCAGCAGCGAACATGGCTGCAAAATGGCCGCTTCAGAAATGTGACAGTGCTTTTTCTACATCTTTAGTACCTTAATCATACTTTAACACTCACTTTATAAGTAGAACTATTCATTATAATCAGACCATCTGTCAACTGTTAATCTCATGAGATACTGTCAATCAGTTGACTTAACAGTCAGATAGTTCGCTTGGTTCCATGCTGACAGACTTGCATTCAGAGCTGGAAGGTAAATGGAAAACATGAATCCGTCTGTGTTTTTATTTTACTCGGATGTGTTTTTGTGACATGGTCAGGAGGAACCAAGGGAGGGGCGAGCAGAGGGTTATGGGAGTTGCTTCTGAAGAAACGGCAGCCTGTTAGCCAGTGGGTAGTGTTTGCAGTGGTAAGGAATGCTAGTGAGAGAGAGCGAGCGAGCGGGCGGGCGAGCGAGGGCGCGCGGGTGCATGGGGACGGGAGGAGGCTGTTTCCCCCTCTTTGTTTGCGGCGCGGAAGACTGTGTGGCGGCCTGTGGTTCATGCGTGTGTAGTCGCTCCAGATGGGCCCGACGTCATCGCCCTGCTTTGATTGACAGGACGTACACATGGCTTCTTGATTCGGCAAAGAGTTATAATGTCGGATCGGAACGTAACTGAAATAGAAGAGGAATTAGAGCGACAGAACCTGCTCAGGATTATCATATTAGAAGAATTACCATATTAGAAAACTGTTAAACCAGATGGACTCCGAAGACTCCTTATTGCCTTAAAAATGACAGAATGTCTGGTAATTTTTAATGAAAGGGGGTAGGAATATGTTTTTTCTGCAGGTTGAGCTTAAATGCACCAAAACACTTCTAGGCGTAGGATGCAAATTGAAAATCTGACAGGTTTTTGGCCCTGACTGCAGACTCCCATGCGTGTGGGTGTGTACAGACAAAGGGGCCATGTCTCCTATTCCTCACAGCTCCTCGACCCCTGAGACGCTGGGCAGGTGGTGACCCCACCCTGACCCCTCCACAGGGGACATCCGGTGAGGGAGATGAGGGTTATCACTCAGCGTCTGTCTGCGTTCCTAGGATTATATGTGTTTGCGCACATCCAATATGGCAGGATACAACGATGGTCCCTGTGGCGTGTCTTTGATTTCCATCGATTTTAGGTGTTTCGGACTGATTGCCGTAATAAAAAGCGGATGAAAGGATGCTGCCTGTATTTTGACACGGAAACGCTGTTGATGGATCTTTTATTTTTTAATATTCTTTGGGTGAATACAGTGCTTAGAGAGAGAGGTTGCCCTGCACACTGTCACTAGCTCGCTCTTTCCCTGCTCTGGCATCCCACCCCCCAGCTCACAGGCTGGGCCCGACCCCCACTGCGGATGTGCAGAGAGCAGGTCATTTTACGGGAAGTGCTCTCAGCGCCTGGCACGAGGCGGAACTTTTCAGCAAGCGCGGCCCAGAGCCCAGCTTGAGCTGGGGCCAGTGGTCAGTGCGGCTCCGCTGGCTTCGGTGTGTGTGTGTGTGTGTGTGTGTGTGTGTCCGCGTCTCCTCCTACACCTCTCCTTGTGTAGAGGGTAGCAGTGTGTGCTAACATGACCCTTAAATCCTCTTACTTTCAGACATAGCAGACGGTGCTGGTTGTGTTTCCGCCATATAAGCCATGGGATCACGGACCTGAAGCCCTTGTCGTGCTCATGGCGGTAACTGAATGTTGGAATCATAAGTTCACCTCTCGCAAAGGGTGATGTGGCTCATCCTTCAGTCGCTGGTCTGAAATCCCTGTAGTTTCCCACAAAACTGCCGACCCCTTCATCCACATATGGGCTTTGTGGATGTGGCATTTTTCCGTCACACTGCTGCGTGTGTTATCAGATGGTGTGGCGTGTCATTTCTCTAGAGCGTACAGCCGGGCCGGGTCTGAGTACAAAAGAACAAGCTGAGATTTATGCAAGATGCAGGACGCGCTCCTAGATGGGGCTGCGTGTGCGGGTGTAGCTCCATGTACAGGCATGTCTGCCTGTGTGCGTGTGTCAGGCTGCGTGTGCGGGTGTAGCTCTCTGTACAGGCATGTCTGCCTGTGTGCGTGTGTCAGGCTGCGTGTGCGCGTGCCTGTGGGCGGGTGGGGGGGAATCATGTGCATGTGTGCGTATGTGTGCATATGTGCAGGCGTGTCCCCGAGCGCAGGGCTGTGGCTGCCACCACGCTTTTGCAGGGGGTGTTCAACACCGCCGTGCACGTCCATGGGACCGCGTGTGAGGATGTGTGTGCATGTATGTGTGTGTGTGTGTGTGTGTGTGTGTGTATGCATGTGTGTGTGTCTATGTGTGTGTATGTGTGCGTGTGTGTGTGCGTGTGCGTGTATGTGTGTTTATATGTCCATGTATGTGCGTGTATGCCCGTGTGTGTGTGTGACTGCACGATCCACGAGGAGGACTGCAATTCCGAGCAGAGGCAGCCTAAAGGAAAGGTAGGTATGGAGGAGAAGGGGGAAGGGATGCAGGGAGCAAGGGAGAGATGCTGTTATGCTAAGATGGCGGCACCCTGCCTGAGGACCGAATCTGTCTCTCTTCCTCTCCATCACTCTCTATCACTACCAGTTTTCTGATCTGTCCTCCCCCTCTCTTTGCCTTGCTCCCATCCTCTTTCTCTCTGTCTTTTTTTCCTCCTGTTTCACCTCCTGGCGCAGACAGCCTGGCTGCGGAATCGCTCCGTGTGCTAATAAAAGCAGTCTGCGTCTGCGTCGTCTGCAAGCTCAGGGAAATAGCTTCACATTGTCTGTGCGGCGCGGGGAGTGGGGATGTGGCCACAGCACTCTGTTCATTAAGTAAACATGACTCCTAAAAGGATTATTAGCCCAATTTCAGGACAGGATGTCAGGAGCCATCAGGAGAAAGGGAAAAAATCCATTACCATAATTGCATTGTGCAGGGAATGAGGGGGAATGCAAAGGAGGAAGGGACAGAGAGATGTCTAAAAAGGAAGAAGTCAGAGTAAGATGGAAAGAAGAAGAGGAGGCAGGAGAGTGGGGGGGGGTGTTCCAGACACGGAGTAGAAAATTATGTTGAGAAGTCACTCCTACTCATCCTTGATCCCCCCCGAGTTATAGGGTTGACATGGTACGGTCCTTCAACAATAAAACAGCCCACAGTAACCCGTCGCGTGGCACAGTTCTTAGTGGGTTTCGTACCAGTGACCCACGGGGGCACCCAGAGCCAGCTTGGACAGGCAGGACACGGCGATGGGCCCGCCCGCAGCACCTCGGCTATGGCCCCCGGGGCTGGTTCAGGGCCCCCCAAGTATGTCTTCCTGCCAGTCCCCTGGTGAGTGGGATGCAGTCACATGCCACAGCGCTGCACGGTAACTTCACCCTGCCTGCTTCCTGCATGCACGGCTCGCCGCCTTTCTCCTCTCTTCTTTTTCCTCTGGTTCTTTCTCTCCATCCCCCTCTCCTGTCACATGCCGGCGGGCAGCACGGGAAGCCCAGCCCTTTCCAGTCGCAGTGTGAGTATCCTCTCATCTTCTCTTAGCCTCCATAGAGCTTGACTTCTCTTGTTTTTTTACACGTCTAGTTTAATCTGTCTGTCTCTTGCTGCCTTCGTCCACTTTGCTTCCTCCCATCTCTGACACAGCCCAGCACCCTAGTTTCTGTGGCTGAGGATGTTAATAACGGTGATGTTGATCAATGTTCTCCGTTACGGCTGTCCTGCAAGTCAGTTTAAAGGGTGGGGTTTCTGACTCTAGTTCATTGTTGAAGTAAAAGGAGGAAATGCAATTTGATGCCTCAACATTAAACCATCTACTCTGATATCTTCTTTCTCTGAATCGAAATAAATGTCATTACAGAATGATAAAGGTATAACCTGTGTTATCAGTTTGGTATTCAATGGGCTATTTTAACATGCATCTTCCAATTACTGTTTCCTTCATATGAATGTTTCATATTGTGCATGGTGTGAATTTGAATAGTTCGAAGCAAGAGAGCGCAGAATATTTGATCCTATACATCTGTTCAGTTTTTTGATTTATTTGTCATGTTGGTTTTTTTGTGCCATTTTATGCTGCCATTTATAAAATATTTTTATAATAAGCTTTAATCAGTGTCCTGTCTGTCACATGGTCATTTTCCGTGGGGTGAAGCTTTTTTAGTCCTGGAAGAGCTCTGAGTTTCAGAAACTGTAATGTGGAGCATCCCAGCGTGTACATACACATGCGTGTGTGTGATCTTCAGGTTCACCATGAGAGTCTGTCTTTAGAGACACCATTGGATATCTATCGACGGCGGTTGCCGTTTCCCCTTAAGATCCCGGAGGATGGCAGAAGAAGGCAGAACATCTGGAATATTCTGGAGACCCACATTAGCTAGCCTGTAATGGAGGGCTCATATGCTTTTTCTCGCTCTGTAGAGTGTAATTATTGGTTGTGTAGCAAACACATGGATGTAGAGTATGCCTGCATATTTAGCTGACGTGTAGCGATATGTAGATTTAAGACAATCATGACAAATTTGATTCTTTTTGTTACATTTTTAATTAAATGTGCGCAAATCACTAAGATTCTTTTAGAGATGACAAATTGCAGAAACATGGTCCAATATTAATGACCGAATATCTTTTTTTTTTGCCACCATGACTTGCAAGACAGATTTCAAGATAGATGCTAATGGTGGCTAGCCAGAAGTGATTTATTTCAGAATTAGGAGTTAAAAAAAATGAACAATGCTAATTCTTGAGTACCGGGATGACAGCTGGATAGAACTTTGGCAGGTTTAACCCCGGGAAAGCGACCCTGCTCCTGGAAATCTCACCTGGAGAGGAAACCACGACGACGGCGGTGACGAAGGGGACGCTGTAATCGCAAAGGCTCACGCGCCATCAGTGAACCAGTGTAATCGTAGGTTTTATTCAAAGCCCCTTCAGGAAAAAAGGCAGAGATTCCAAAGTCAATTTCTAAACCCACCCCGTCCTCCCCCCACGCCTCTGCTCTTCTCCATCTAGTGGGGTAAATTGTGAGGGGGGGGGGGTGGGAAGAGCATAATTGATAGATGTCTATGAAAGACAAGTGTCTGGGTGTCCAGCTGTAATCTGATATAATTAATAGGAGAGGGGGTTGAGTTAATGGTGTTGGGGGAGTGGCATACAGACTGGAGCAGCAGTGATGGGGGAGGGGCCAGCCGCTTTGGGGGTGGATGTCATTTTCCCTCTGCGGGCGTCTGCTGGACATGTCAGAGTGGGGAAAAAATCCATAAGAAGGGCGATCGCTGCGAACATGACTAGTGGGGGGGTGATGCGTGAGCGAAATGGCCTGCAAGGAAGCACCTAGAGTCACTTATTGGTTTGTTATATTGGGGGGGGGGTGCCTTTTGTTTGAACGGATGAAAGTTGGGCGGATGTGGAGGATGGGGGTGTGGCAGCAGGCCGTCGTCAGGCCTGGAGCGGAGATAGTTCTTTTGCGTGGAGGGTTTGGGCCCGTAGTTCCATGCCTGCCCCACCCAGCAGAGCAGGATGTAGAGGGGACCCCCCCCCCTCGATGTCGCACTGGCACCTCCAAACTACTTGGGCTTCCTTCCTGCCTGCATGTGATGTCTTTCCTCTTCCCTGCCGCGAGAGAGACGGTTGTGCCGGCATGTGTAGATTATCACAACCGCCGTCCGATGACCGTTTCAAATGGGTGTCGGCAACCGGATGGGTGAGCGCGCGAGTATCCACGGTGCAAGTCGCTCATGTCGATGCGCATCTGCCCGCCCGCTTTGTGCCGAGCGCCGACAGCCTCCCTAACCGGCGCAGCGATACCATTGGCTTGTCTGCAGTGTGTGCATGTCCACATGCAGGTCTGAGGTGCAGAGAAGCCGTCCCTAAGTGCGGAGCTTTTTTGGAGAGGAGATTTCAACAGCGCTGCAGCGTCTGCAAGAGGGTCGAGTCTGCGTGTATGCTCGTCGTGCTTCAATGACGTTCGTGCCTTACGCGTCTGACGTTCAGGTGTGTGCACTGACACAGCACGAACAGGTGTAGCCCTAGCGCATTTTAATTTTTGTATGTTCAGCTTGTGTGTTTTAATTCTTGATATCGTACCCTGGGTGAGTGAGTTGTGTCTCGTGGCGTCGCTGTCGTTCTGTGGTCCTGAGGGTGTGGTTTTCGGGGGCTGTATGTTGATGGTGGTGTGTGACGCTGTGGCGTGCGGTCACTCCGTTTGTTGCAGCTCGGTTCCTTTCTTGGTGTGGGGTGGGGTGTGGTCACTCTTTGTGTAAGCCGTCGCCATCGCGCGTTCAAACCCATCATTTTCGCTTGGTGTGTGAGAACCGCCTGCTCGCGTCGCCGTTGTGTGCCAGCGGGCGCCGTGTGCCAGCCCATGTTCATCCTCACCCACTTTCTGGTCTTTGCCATATATATGACATCTCCCGGGAGGAGAAATCTGGAAGCAAACAGGGGTTGCCAGCATATGCAGAACAGAGCTAGGAGCATCCAAGGAGAACAGTGATGTAATTGGCTTTTAGTTTATCTAAAGTTAAGCTTCATTTATTCAGATCTGTTAGACAAGTCATTGTAAGGCGTCCGATTAAATTAAACCTCTCCCTTTCTTATGCGTTACCTGTATCTTTGATTAAGGTTTGCAGCTTTAACACCCAGCTGCAGCAGTTGTATGTGTCTGTGTGCAGCTAACATGTCAGACCGATGGAAGAGTAACAGGGCATTTTGGGGTCTAGGTGACCACGTCTGCCTAGTGTTGACCGCATCCGGACAAACTGGATAGAACTGGTTCAGCTTTGCTGCTCTATAATGTTGCATGTAACCGAACTGCAAACACGATGGAGCTCAGGCCACCAGCGGTGCATCACGCTTCATGCACTGCAGAGTGCAGTGCCACACACGCGTGTGCCCGCAACACGGGTACCAGCTTCACACACAAGTTTAGCAAGATGCATCCCTAGAAAAGTGTCCTGTACAAACCCACACCATCTGACTTAGACAGCGTAGCATCGCAGACCTATACAAACGCAACACTATCCTGCCCTAAGAAGGTGAAACACAGCAGCAGTGCTGACACTGAAACTGAGAAAAACGAGATAATTCAGAGCTTAAGAGACCGGATTGGATTTTGGTTCATGGGGCGTGGTCAATTTTGATAAAATATGCAGTGACTCATTTTGCTTTTGTCTTATACTATAGACATGATACGTGTCAAAGAAAAGAAAGCTGTGCGGATGAGGAGGGAATGAGGGAGGGGTAGGGTACATGCATCTATGTGCTTGTGCATGGATGCGTGACGGCATATGTGTACGTCTGAGTGCATGCGTCAGTCGTTACTCAGCGTGGTTTGGTGCATGGAGCTCATTATATGCTTCTGAATCTGATTGGCTCCGTATGTCAAATGACCAAAGCACTAATATTCTCTAAACGCAGTTATTTACGTAACACATTTTTTTCCACATCACATTACTGTGGCTTTTTTGAAGGTGGGAATCTTGATTTTTTTTTTAAGATTTCTGTTTGTTAGATTGCCAGAGAACACAAGGAGAAGTGTGAAGATTTTGATCCTGTCAGCATGACACTAGCGAGGATGGCAGAGGCGTGGAAGGGAAGGCAGAGTTTAATCTCCCATCTGTGGGCGTCACACATCGCAAGTCTTTGTGCTGTTTAAAATCCCACATCACACCCCATTCCCCGTGCCCTTTCCTCATACCCTACACCACACCCCATTCCCCGTGCCCTTTTCCTCATACCCTACACCACACCCCATTCCCCGTGCACTTTCCTCATACCCTACACCACACCCCATTCCCCGTGCCCTTTTCCTCATACCCTACACCACACCCCATTCCCTGTGGCCCTTTCCTCATACCCTACACCACACCCCATTCCCCGTGCCCTTTTCCTCATACCCTACACCACACCC
>JAODUD010000019.1:21555982-21567130 GCA_026784285.1 Stomatorhinus walkeri | reverse complement strand
GTGACTGGCTACATGTTCCAGCTCAATGTGAAACGTGTGACTGGCTACATGTTCCAGCTCAGTGTGAAACGTGTGACTGGCTACATGTTCCAGCTCAATGTGAAACGTGTGACTGGCTACATGTTCCAGCTCAATGTGAAACGTGTGACTGGCTACATGTTCCAGCTCAGTGTGAAACGTGTGACTGGCTACATGTTCCAGCTCAATGTGAAACGTGTGACTGGCTACATGCTCCAGTCACCTGCTCCACTCATTTACGTTGCTTCATTCTCCTGCTTCTCGTGCTTCCATGTCCTGTTCCTACTGCCACCCCACTCCTGTTTCTAGGTTGCCCACATATTCCAGGTTGTGGGGTCATATGCAGAGGTGACAAAGTTCAGGTCCAGAAAGTAAAAATCCAGAGCAAGATTTGGTTTCAACCATCCAGCTGAGTATAAAGAATGACAGTCACAGATACTCAACTGGTTGGTTGAAACAAAATCTTGCTCTGGATTTTTACTTTCTGGACCTGAAATTTCCACCTCTGGTCACACGTACCACGTACTGTTGGTGAAAATTTGAGCTGAAAATTAAAAAGGGGGGGGGGGCAATCTAACACAATTATAACACAATGATATACAGTGTGCCTCTTTCTTTATTTGTCACTGTATATCGGCACCCATCGTCCCCCCCTTCTTTGCTCCTGATAGGACCATGCCCATAGGCAGAAGATGTGCCTGCCCAAGTGCCCTCTACATGGCCTGGCTGGAGACCCTGTCACGTGACCTGAGACCACCGGTCTTCCTCGTCAGGGGCAACCAACAGAACGTGCTAACATTCTACTGCCAGTAGTCGGCCGCTGTTTCTCCAGCACCACTTAGTCTTTGCAGTTGCAATAGTGTAGAATTCTTTTTAGGATATTCTTTAAGGAGCTAGTCTGAGAATGTTTAGCACTTTGGCATTGTAGTAAATGATCTCATGTGCTATATGGCCAAAATATGTGGATGCCCCTATTAATTAAGTGGATTGCCTAAATAGGTCACAGCCACTGCTGACATGGGGGTATAATTAAGCACACGGTAATGCAAACTCCTGCAACAGACATTAGCAGCAGAATGTGTGGCTGTGCAGAAGAGCTTAGTGACATTGCCCGTGGCACCATCACAGGAGACTGTCTTTCCAAAACAGTCAGTTCACCACAATTCTGCCTTGCTAGAGTGAAGTGAAGTGATTGTGAAGGTGAAAACATCTGGGTGCAAGTTCAGTTGAAAGGGGGGAGGCGTCACAAGCTGACAGAACAAAGGGTCCTGATCACCCAGCATTAATGCCCGATCTGATGGGCAGCAAATCCAACCAGCAACGTTCCACCATCTAGCGGCAAGCCCTCCCGAACAGTAGAGGCTGTTATAGCAACACTGAGCCAACCAACCTCATCTTAGTACCTTTGGTTTGATGATGAGTGGGTGGACGAGCTGCTGTTCATATACTTTTGGCCATAGAGTGTATCACACTGCGAGCCCAACTGAAGCACAGTAATGATAATAATTATAAATTATTATTATTTTGGGTAAAATTGTCTTACATTGTTAGTTTTTCTAAATGTCATTATGCTGCTTCTTACCCACAATTTAATTATGCACTGTGAAGCAGTAACTAGTTTTCCTCACACTGTGCAAATAGAAATTTATAAAACTTCAGCAGATCGCGTTGTTTAGTTTGTGGCTAAATGTTTTATTGCATCTGATGTGAATGTCATCCCCAGTTGATTATTATAATTTATAACCAGCACTAACCAGGGGGATATTCCACAAAGCAGGACTTCTCAGTTAGCCTCATTAGCTTAAGCTAGAAGGCATGACTGTCCAATAGAAATGCTCCTAACTTAAACTCTTATTGGACAATCATGCTTTGTGGAACATCCGCCAGATTTGTGACCTGGGCCTCGGAAGCTGTTCTTAAAAATCTTGTTCAAATCAAAGCTACCCCTATAATCATTTTAATATACACATTTCCAAATGCATTCAGTGGAATTTTAGGTTCTATAAATTAACTTCTGAATGAGAAGTTGTATTAATGCTACTGCTCTAATGAAATATTCATTTATTTATTTTGCATAAAGGCTGGTAGGTGGCTGTTCTGTCAAGTGGACGTTATTCAAACTGCTTCTGCGTTTAGGTAATATAACTGTTTGCTGTGGCTTGGAAGGTCATTGGGTAGTGCTGTAGTTTTTTTCACCATTAGGGCTGTGGGTTTGAATCCAGTCCCAGTTCTGTGCATGTGACATTCAGGTGGGTTTCCTCTGGTGATTTCAGAACAAGCAGTTTTAGTTGCATTGGTATCTCAGTGCTGTCCTGAGTATAAGGCAACCTTGCGATGGACTGGAATCACATCCAGGGCCAAAACATCCTCTTAGGCATTTAGGGAAACCAAGTGATTTGATTTATTAATTTTAATAATCCATTATGGCAGTTAAATGTTTATAGTTGCTTAATAAAACAAGGGTTGGTAGCGTGTTTATACAAACAAATAAATAAATAAAAACGTCTGAACAAAACGTCCTTTAGTCTTTTACCATAGTATAAGGTTTAACAGATGTTATAAACAAAATGTGTAATCCATGTGTTTTCAATCAACAGTCCAATACTAAGTGATTAACTATGAATAATTATAGTTTCAAACGAACATATTCAAAAGGTTGTCAAGTCTGACTTAAAAGCAATCAAGCAGCACACATATAACGGCAGCAAAGTGTTCAAATTCATGGAAATTAGGAGTACAGTGCACAATCCTATATTAAATCAGTATATCTGTAGTAATCACAGGATTAGTTGACGTGAATTATTAATTGATCTTATAACAGCAATTAATCAAAACAATAATGGATGTGTTCTTCTTTTGCTCGTGTCCTGATCCTAACAAAAGGTTGGTCATACTATATCGTTGCAATAAAAAGATACACATTGCAGTTATTAAACATATCATGAACAAAAGAAGCACAACCAACAGCTTTAACTGCACACTTACACTTACCTAGAGTGTAACAGTTGCTTTCGGTACAGAATCTATTGCGTCAGCATGCTATGCTGCGCATGCGCGGTTTGCTCCGCTAGTTCCGGATGTATTTCTAAAACCATTGCAAACGATTGACCAATCATTGACGGCCACACAGTTTGGGGTACAATTTTTAGCCAATCACGGGCAGCCACACTTTATTTGGCAACAAACCTCCACGGACTTAACAGGCGACTTCAACTTTTTGCACACCTGTCAAGGGGTAAAATTTAGTAGCTTGGCGTAGTATTGTACATCACTTTCACATTATCTTTTAAATAAACAAACGTGATAGTTTCATACGACGGGCAAAGCCTTTTGCGTTGATATTTCCTGTTTAAGCGACAGTTTTGCTTCGGCGTCGGGGTCAGATTTGTTTGGGTGGGGAAGTGAAAATCATTCTTTAAAATGGACAATCGCGATACTGCTGTACAAAAGATGCTCACGCTTATAATCAGATCGTCGAACCGATCGTGTGAAGATCAGACCATCGAAGGTGTCGGGGTCGACTGGACCATAAAGGAGCTGAAAACCCATTTGTCCACGGTATACCCGAGCAACCCGGTAAGTAGCGGCGTCCCGTCCGGCCCCTCACGAATAGCAGCACTCGAAGAGGTTATTAGCCCTCGATGCGTCTTTTTGTTGTTAATATGAGTAGAGTTTAAGGCGGAAGTGGAGGGCTACTCGTCATGCTTTATGTATTTTTTTACAATTTCCATTTAAAACCGCAAGCTAAGGTAGTCTGTATGCTTTTGATAAATAATGATGATAACGTAACCGTGCCTGTTGCATCATCGCGACAGCCTGAGAGGGACCAGAGGATCATCTACGCCGGAAAGCTGCTCCTGGACCACCAACACGTGTCTGACGTCTTCGGAAAGGTAACACGTTTGTTTATAAGTTAATGGGTGTGCAGCAGACCAACGTTTTATGTTTGTTAAGCCAAAAACTCCCAGCCGTCTTTACAAACGTGAGGCGAAGGACTTAAGGCTTCTCTTTGTTGCTGGCTGACTGACACTAAATCTGATTTAAGTATCTCATCAGGTTACCAAAATAAACAAGAACCAGTCTTATGTCCCTATCCCAGGTTGATCTTAGCCCATTTCTCGCACAGGGGCCTCTTTGAGCAGCGTTTCTCATACCTCTTGCATACTTCTCTGTTTGAGCAATCATAAATGCTGCAGTCAGTATATTCACTGTGACTGATCTTTCCCTTCTAGTTGGAAGCCACGCCCATCATTCACATGGTGTGTGCTTTCAGACCGCAGGCAGCTAGCCAGCCTGGAACCCAGCCCAAGGTAGGCCCTTTACATCCTTCTGGTATTAGCGTGTAATCAGTGTTTAGGTTCAGGTTGACTGTGTGCTGAAGAGCTCACTCATGCTGGTCCATTGCCCCTCTGGTCGCTATCTCCGGAGGACCTCTCCCTGGTTTCTTCTCATTGAGACTCTGAAGCTCCGCAGTTTCATGTGAACAGTGTAGATGACTCTGCGTTCCTCCTCGCTGTCCTGTCCTCCGCGGGTAATGTCTCCTGTCGCCGCTCAGGTCGCCGCAGCAGAGCTGAGTGGAGGGGGGTCATCCTCCCCTGGTGATGGATTCGTGCAGCAGAGCACCACTGCCCCTCCCACCGCATTCCCAGGTGACGGGCTGAGAAGCAGGGCCCAGCCTCCGGCCAGAGCCCCCGGGTGAGAGCCACCTGCCTCTGACACCTGTCCCTGCTGACAGGGGAGCGATCTGCCCTGTACTGTAGACTCTCTTAAAATGCCCCCGCCCCAATGAATGCAGACTCTGCATGGAGCAGGAGAAGACCTCTGGTTCCAGCAGGACGACTTTACACTGATTTTAAAACAGCCCCATGTCAAACCACTCCGCTGCTGTACTTGTGTGTATTTGGCTCTGACACTGAAGCCCCTGGTCAGTCGCTGTCCTCTTGCCGGTGACTTTGAGCTCCGCTTTCCCCCTCCAGGTCTGGGTCACCGATGAATCAGCCAGTGTTCCCCACGTACTCCCTGTACAGCCCCCAGCAGCTGCTCTGGCTTCAGCGAGTTTATGCTCAGCAATACTACATGCAGTAGTAAGTACTCATCCATGTGCACGTAGCTGCTCTCACACGCTAGGTGGAAGTGCCGTACACGCTCTTAAGGATTGCAGTCCAGGTTATTTGGCCAAGAATGTGCACAAAGGGTCACACAGGGTCACACAGTGTTGTCAGTGGCTGTCACATGCAGTGGTACAGACAAGACAATGGTGACATGATTCTGTTGATATACAATGTATATATATGTATGGAAAGTGCATGCTTACATGGAAGCACAAGGACCGTTGAAGTACAGTTCATAGAAAATGCCGTAAGCGCAGTGAGTTATTTACAGCAATGAGATTTCTTGCCAAGAGGGAGGTGACGGTGCAGTTGACCCATGACGCCTCGGGTGTTGATGACAGTGATGGTTTGTGAGAAGCTGTTCCTGTGCTTGATCTCACGCGCTCTTCCATGGGCTGTAGCGCCTACCTGAGGGGAGAAGTTCAGATGTGGCCTGACGCCTTTCGATACCCCCTGATTGTTCTTGCGTCTGGTCCTTCAATGGTCCTATTAGTTTCTTGGTGTTAGAAGTTATTGTGCAGCTCCTGCTGCAGTCCTGCTTCCACCTGTAGCTGGGCGTCCATTAGAAGGTCGACTAAGCTGCATTTATATCTAACTGACTCTGACATCATGTCTCTTTGCAATTTGCCTCATTTATATGTCGTCTTGGACAAAAGCACCTGCTAATTATGTAACATGTTGTGTTAAAGGGGAATCGGCGCATGTAGGTTTGCTCTCTTGCTGTGTGTCAGGAAATTACTGCAATCAAAAGCAGCACTTTCTGTTCCTGGTTTCCTGCTTAGATATAAAGTCTCTTTTTTTAACTTTGAAGAGAAGAGTGAAACTGACTGCACCCTGTAAGAGACGTTTTTTCTACAGGAAGTGTATCTCGGGCATTCTTCCCATGATGCATTTCTGCTTCTCTATTTTAAGTTTTGTTTGTCCCCCCTCCAGCCAAGCGGCCCTGGCAGCTGCAGCTTCCTCCAGGCCCCCTGCGGCCAGTGGCGCCAGTCGCGCTCTGCCTGTCGATCCCCAACCCGCTGCCGTACCCGCGGTCCTGCCCAACCAGCCAGCCAACCAGAATGTCCCGGAGCCCCGCCTCATCGACCCTGCAGGAGCCAATCAGAACTTGCGCATGAACGCCCAGGGTGGACCAGTGATGGAGGAGGATGATGGTGTGGAACACGATTGGCTGGAATGGGTGTACACGGCCACCCGCTTCTCCGTCTTCCTGGGCATCATGTACTTCTACTCCAGCATCAGTCGCTTTGTCCTAGTGATGTGCAGCCTGGTTCTCATGTACCTGTGAGTGTGACTTTGTACTTTATTCTCTTACCTCAGTGATCGTGATTTGCTGAATCGAGGCGCTAGTTGCTTTTGTGGGTGGGATTAAAGTTCCTCGCTACTCACTGATTGGTTGTTTTATTTTGGCTTCCTTTGAGTTAAACCAGGAAGTCACAACACTAACCCTAATTTCCCCTGTCGCTGTGTAGACCCCCCCCCCCACATTTTATGTAGGTAATAATTATTCTCTTGCATGTAGGTGTCTGCAGTGCTGGTCCGTGGTCTGTTAGGAGCTTCTAAAGTACAGGCTGAAATGTTCTGACAGTAGACCTCAAACGGGAGCTGTTTGTTTTGGAAATAAGTAGTTTGTTCTTCCTCAAGCCGGAGACGGCATGTCCTTTTCTCGGTCTGGGTGAAGAGTGCGTATCCCTGTTTATGTAGCCCAGCTCCTCAGTGCTTCGGCTTTCTGGGAATTTCACAGTGTGTGAGGGGACGCCTGGCTTACCAGGCCTCGGAAGCCCCCATCGGCTCGGATCTCATTTCTGCCCCCCCCCCCCCTTCCCCTCAGGCCTACTTTCCACTGTGGCTCTTCTCTTTGTGCATGTGCCGCGGTCCAGCTCAAGGACGTGCGGCGGTGCTTATCGGCCCGCCTGCACGCGGTAATGGTGCGTGCGCCGGTATGTGGAAGGAGTTGGTCATTAACTCGCTTGCCACGTGGCGTGGATGCTGTGGCCTTGACGCAGGCGGCTCCGATGACGTGTGATCCAAGGGTTCTGTGTTTGTTGAAAGTTGTGCCCTGAAAAAAGGAATGCACTGCATTCTCAGGGAAAAAGGGTAAATATTTGTTCCTTTGCTTGTCACTGGAGCTTTTAGCCTTGAGTCTGCTAATTGTCCTCTAGCTGTTGGTAATTGTACCTTTTAAAATACAGAAATGGGCTCTGAGGAACATTTATTGGTACATTAATGCTGTTTGTACCTTTGGGATGTTCCTCAGAGTCCATTTCTGTACCTTAAGGTACAATTACAAGGGTGCAGCCCCACTGACATGCAAAGGTAGAGATTTTTTTGCCCTTTTTTTCCGAGTGTGTAATACTCGGAATAAAACTCCACCCACCCAGGTCCCCCCGCAATCTCATTGGTCCAGCCTCTGTCCTACTGCCAGTGGACGTTACATGTCTCCCTCCCCTTGTGTTCTAGGCACACAGCTGGCTGGTTCCCATTCCGCCGGATGCCTGTGGTCCCTGGGCCACGTGAGCAGGCCCCAGAGGTGGTCCAGAACCAGGACAGAGACCCAGAGCTGGTAAAGGCAAACTCTGCTGTATGGGAGTTAAATATGGAGAATAGTCTACAGGGAAATAAGCAGAATTGACTATTTTGGCTAGATCTGTCCCATTTTGCAAAGTTGCAAGAAAAGTTTATTTATAATGGCCACCCCCCCATGAGTGACTTTTGAGGACTTTTACTTTGAAATGAAGGCATAGCTTCAGGTCAAGGTGAACTGCATTCATTGGACTTCCTCCCATGTTGACCATTAATACTGCTGGATACTGAAGCAGTTTGTGCTGCGTGCTGTAGGTCCCTCCTTTTCAGGTTAGGAGTCCACGTCCTGCTATGCTCCCCCCGGTTAAGGGTGTATGTCCACCATCTTCCTCGCAGGTGCATGTCCCAGCGGGAGGGGCTGAAACAGAAGATGGCGATAGCGGAAGGCCCTCTGAGCCGGTGCTGTTGCAAGTTCCTCGTTTGTCCATCTTCCAGACGGCCTGGGTCTTCTTCAAGACCTTTTTCGCCTCGCTGGTCCCCGAGGCCCCGCAGGGCATTGCAAACTGACCTTTGTATTAGCACTTCATGCCCGTGATCGGAAGGTCGCCAGTTCAAGTCCCATGGCTGCCCGAGTCATGGCACTCGAGCAAGGTCCTTAATCTGTGACTGCCCCAGGGACTGGCTGACCCTCATTTCCAAAAATGTATGTTGCTTTGGATAAAAGAACCCACTGAATTTAATGTACGGTCACTCTTCTGTTAGAGACAGATCTCTCTTAGCAGGGAACTCATGACTGTTCTTACAACTCGCAACACATTTTTGGATGAGGTTCTCCTGCCCCTCCAGCTTAACCCTTGGTACCGCGTCCCAGAATGGCCCAGGAATTTCCTGTTCGGACCACTGCAGGTGCTGTAAATCTGCATGGGAACTCCAAAGACTCACAGGAGCGCAGAGCCATCTGCCCTCATTTATACTTTATTTCCTCCAGCACGCCTTGGGCGTCGCTAAAACGAGCGCCGCTCTGAAAACGCCTGTCCTGATTGGAGGCCTTTGCCACTTTCTCTCCAGCTTCTGTTTTCTAACTGTCAAGAAACTGCGTTGGACCACAAGCGGTCGATTTGCATCTCTTGGACAAAGCGTTATGTCGGCATGCTCATGGGTTAATTGTGTAAAAATTGCTATAAATCATTGATTAATTTTCTTAAATTCTGTACGTTTTATTTAAATTATGGCCCTTTTATGTTGTAATCAGAATTTGTGTACAGTATAATTCCTTTTGGGATGATTTTCTCTTGTAAACGTAAACACATACACTAAGTGTACTTCTGTTCTAGCCTGTCCACCTATCAGGCTATTCATTAACATGTAACATTTCACCATATGTATCTGATTCTGTTAGTCTATATTAAATATTTAACAGCTTATGTATGTCTTAAACTTTTGTGCAGTATGTTGCGTTATTCTGGGAAAAGAGCATGATGTTCTTGCTGTAATATTCTGAAGTTTACACAAGGCTGTAAGCACACAGCCTGCGCCGCACTTGTGGGTATTGGCCTCTCCTGGTTTAGTTCTAACTAGTTTAATTATTCATCTTCCAGCTGTGTATTGACCCCCCCCCCCCCCCAGGACTGCTCTGCTGGTGGGATGTACTCTTTGGAAGAATCTAAGCAATGTTACAAGCAATATTTTAAGTCCTCCTGCCAGCTAACTATGCGATCCATCAAAAGTCTCCCCCCTTATTAAGCAACACTCACGTCTACTTGGGGGGTGGAAAGACTATCATGTTTCTGTTGTTCCTCCCCAGCAAGCTTGAGGAGGTGCCTGCATTTCTTCATTCACTCCTGGGGAGGGTCAGAGCTGCCTCCCTGCTGTCAGTCAGTTCACTCACTCCTGGGGAGGGTCAGAGCTGCCTCCCTGCTGTCAGTCAGATCACTCACTCCTGGGGAGGGTCAGAGCTGCCTCCCTGCTGTCAGTCAGTTCACTCACTCCTGTTTTTGTTGGAACTTCTGACTGGAAGGTCAACATGGCATCTATTGCGAGGCGCAGCAGCTTATGCAGGGAATGCGAGTTGTGCTCTGTTACCTTTGGTATCGCATGCCAAATGGTCTGTAAGCGTACTGCTGCGCATTTCCTTTGTCTGGTCTGCGTGCAGCCACTAGACACCTGTGTCAATGTGGCGCTGGCGTAGCAGTGCATCTTGGGAAAGACTCATTCCCACATATGCTGCATACTGTCGCATTATCATCCGCACGTATTTTGTGTCCCTGTCCAGCACTTGTACTGTAACCCAGTTTAGTGTCCCGTACCTGCTGCAAAACCTTGGCCCTTATACTGCCAGGGATGTGGTCACGTGCTCACAGCCTATGAGATACTTGTCTCTTTGGTTAGTGATTCTCAACCCAGTCCTAAGGGACCCCCAGACAGTCGATATTTTTGCTCCCTCTTAGTGCACAGCACACCTGAATCAAGCAATGGGGAACACGGAATGCGTGGTACAGGTGTGCTCAGAGCTGGGGGGGGGGGAGCAGAAATGTGGATTGTCTGAGGCCCCTGAGGACTGGGTTGAGAATCACTAGATTAGATCATATACAGCATCTTGAGTATACGTTCCTATTATCATTGAAGGTATAGTGTTGCCAGGCAGCACTAGACGTTCCGAGGGATTGATCTTCACTGGATTCCCTTCCTCGGTTTTTAAGCTGCATCCTCCCGATCTGGCTCCAAGGGGCCTGTGTCACCCTGACCCGAACCCCACTGCGGCAGCAGCGTTCAGCACTGCCTGTTTCCCTCCCTGCCTCTTGCATAATTTCCTCTGGAGCCCTCGGAGGAGGCGGAGATGGAGTCCAGATGAACAGCTGGGATGTGTGGACCCTGAACTCTGCTCACCATTTTCACTGTGGAGAAAGACACCGTGCCTGTGCACAAGCCCAAGTCGAATTTCACATCCAAACCCACAATTACAATTAGTTAGAGAAATCAATTGATAAATATTTTGAAATGAAATGGTTTATTTGAAACCTTTTTTCATACTTTCAAATATTTCACCAGGATGTTAAGAAACTTTGCAAGACTTTAAGAAAACAGCTTAACTTTGAGACCTGATCAAATCTCATAATTTTTTTTATGATGATATTTGTTAAATCCAGTAATGTGAAATTTGTTTAGCTTTCATTTAACCCTGTTCATGTCTCCGGAGCCACCACAGCTGAGGTAAGCGGGGCGGGACATGATGGGCTGAATGCGAGAGGCTGATTTGGATCATTTTAAAGGTTAGTTCTTGTGAATGTTGGTATATATTTGAAGAGAACTGAGAAGTTTTCCAGTATGGTGAAATAAAACAGTCCAGAAATTGTTTAGGGGTTTTTCCATAATGTATGTGTGTCTGAGAGCTACTGGACATTTCTGAGGGGGGTGGGGGGTCTTGGTCCATCCCACATCCAACCCCCCCACCCCCCCAATACCTTAGGCCCCCAACCCCCACTAGTCTCTGAAACAC
>JAODUD010000019.1:21512519-21529087 GCA_026784285.1 Stomatorhinus walkeri | reverse complement strand
TAGTTAGCATTAGCATTTTCCCTATAGAAATGAATGAGCGGTCCCCATAAGGATATGTTTACCCTACATACATGTGTCTGTATGTGTGTGTGTTTGTGTGTCTGTATGTGTGTGTGTTTGTGTATGTGTGTGTTTGTGTGTGTGTGTGTTTGTGCGTGTGTGTGTTTGTGCGTGTGTTTGTGTATGTGTGCGTGTGTGTGTATGTGTGTCTCTGCCCCAAACCCACAGTGAGCTGCCATCTTGTCCTTGTCTCCAGGCTCACCATGATATGATGTTTGAAAGATGGCTGGATGAATGGATAGATGGATTAACCCTGAAAGTAATAACGTGTCGTGTGCGTCTCTGTACAGACGGGCCGGACGGAGACAGCCGTGAACAACCTGAACCCAGTCTTCGGAGAGAAGTTCCAGGTGGATTATCACTTCGAGGAGGTCCAGAAGCTCAAGTTTGCTTTGTTTGACGAGGACAAGTGCAGCACTCAGCTGTACGAACACGACTTCCTTGGGGAGTTTACCTGCACCCTCGGGATGGTAGTGCCTGGCTTACTAACATATTTCCTGGTCTTTGTCTGTCTGAGTTTGTCCTCGAACGTCTTACCCGTTCCCCACCTCTCACCAGATTGTATCTGGCAAGAAGCTGCAGCGGCCGCTGATTCTGGCCAATGGGAAGCCGGCCGGTAAAGGGACCATCACGGTGAGCAGACTGCCGGCTTTCACACGCACACAGACGCACGCTAACAAACAAAACAACCGACAGCTCCTCTTTGATAACCCCTGTTACAGTTTGAAGCAGGAATCAATGTGTATAACATCAGGTTTCTTATTTGCATGTATTTCCAAAGATTACGGGGCTTCGAGTGGCTTAGAATTCCAAATACCTTACTATGCATAGAGGTTCGCACAGATGGAGTAAATGAATCCTGTGTCACATGGAGGGAGTGAACAGGCTGGGATTCGTTCCTCAGCACAGGGTTGCATGCAGCCTGTCTGGTGCCTCCGAGTTACTGGATCTGAAAGATGTCAGTCATATTACTGCTCCAATCAGCAGTCAGCCCTTGTACATTGAGTCAGCTGATTTGCAGTGTGAGAAGGCTGGATTAAGGTTGGGGGAAGGCGGTAGGATTGCGTGGACCGCCCATCCTAATGACTGAAAGTAGGCTGCAGTGCTCAATTGAGTACAGACCCTTAACCAATCACAGGGCTGATTTTAGGATTCTTGTTTAAGGTGGGGGCCGAAGAGAGGCCATAATTCATACAGAGGGGGCCAGTCTTATCATTGGCCAGTGATATGGGGAGGGGCCACTCTGGGGGCCAACTAGCTTTCAGGTGGGACCATTCCCCCACCCCTGTGTATATTCCTGATTGGTCTTGAACTGAAAACAGGGATGTAACTGGCAATTAAAACAATAAGAAAGTACAAATTATGAGTGTCGTTGTATTTTCAGTACACAAAATTCTGCGTTTGGTCTCATGGGTCTATTTCTGTCTGCTGTACAGATAACAGCTCAGGAGTTGTCAGACAACAGGATAATTACGCTGAGTTTTTGTGGGAGGAAACTGGACAAGAAGGTGAGAGGCATTTCTCTTAAAAGGAAGAGTCAAAATAGATATTGCTTTCTTAATTCCAGCTTTATTTTTGTTTCATAAAAGGCATCTAGGAAAGAGGAAAGTATCTGCAAGGGTGGAAGTGGATTGTCTTAGTTTATACAGCATAACAACTGACATGACAGCTGTTGAGTTCTTATATATTTCCGTCCCTCTCAGGATTTCTTTGGTAAATCGGATCCTTATTTAGAGTTCCACAAGCAGGGGGAGGACAGCAAGTGGATGATGGTGCACCGGACGGAGGTGGGTGTCGCAGCATTAAAGGGTCTCCATATCTCCCACAGTGGCTGCATTAGTTAGCCTCATCATCCATCTTTCAAATGCTAATCAAGTACAGGGTTGCCAGACTGTGTCAGTCATATAAAGGAAAGTTTCATTGGTTCTAAGCCACTAAACGACTTTCTTTGATGGCTGTTGGCAGGCAGTGTTTAAAGAGAGATAATGTTGACCATAAAACAACATAGATGGCTTAAATGAATCTGAATCACTTTCATTAACAACCCAACGTGTTTCAATCACCACTTGTGGAATGCGAGCAGTGGCGATCTGGGGCCTGCTACAGACCCCGTTTTGGTTACAGCACCGCCGGGACACACCCACCACACAGACGTACATTCCCTCGCACACGCTCACTGGGCACCTGCTTAGATGTGGAAATAAAATGCACTGAGCTGGGGCCAGAATTCACACATTTGTTTGAGTTGGCAGCACCGTACCACACGCGTGTAATCATATTCATGTTATTCACATGTTTTTTTTTCCATTTCTGAACAGTAACAGATGTGTTGCGAACTTAGCCGTAGGAAATCGTGTTAAATTAAATTTAGTTTTAAATGTTAATTTATCTGATTATAGCAATTAATCGTCAATCCATATTTTCATCTGAAACACCCACATATATTTACATGTTAATATAGTTTGCATATTAATTCACATTTACATTTATTTAGCAGATACTTCTGTCCAAAGCAATGTACAAGTGAGGGAAACAGCACACTGCAAACATACGACCGTCAAGGAGTCAGGTATACATAAGTGGAGTTGGGCTGAGCTTTCAGTGAATGCCCAGTAAGAAGTGCGAGTAAGGCTAGAGCAAAAGCCGCGCAAAGCATTTCAGACATAGCAAGAACCTAGTGGGACTATTCATTCAACAGACAAATTGCAGCACCAAGGACATTCAGGATATATAAGAGAACAGCAGGGGAACGTAGAGAGCTGAAGGCTAGTAGAGATTGTCAGGGATCAGATGAGTCATTAGGCATTTCTTGAAGGTTGAAAGAGAATATGGTGGCTAAATGTGGTTTGGAAGCTCATCACACCATCGGGGAACCACACGTGAGACAAATGTGGATTTTGACTTTTCAAATGGTGCAGGAATCTCAAAGCAGTGTTGCTTTGCTGAACGAAGAGGGTCGTGGGTATGATGGGTTGTAGGTCTTCATGATGATGAGTGCCTGGGATCTGAAAGTTAGTTCCAAGGATCAGCACTTGGTGCAAGCGCCTATCGGGAGCAAGTGAAGAAGGATGAGGAAGAGGGTAACGTGAGAACATTTAGGATGATTGGATACCAGATGTGCTGGAGTGATTTGACAACACAGACTGGCAAACCTGTTAGCAAAGAGTTTCAATATTATAGTGATGAGAAAACAGGTGTGTGGACTAGAAGCTATGCTGATCATTTTGATGTTTGACCGGGTGATTCTGTAATACTGGGAGGCAGCTGGTAATACTGCGGTCAGCAAAGGAGACCTGCTTGTCCATCATTATCTCTAGCTTCCTGGCAGACGCTGATGGAGACAATGTCAATTATCCAATCTGTACGGCCAGTGCTGACCCAACCGTGTTGGGGCCCCTAAACAAAATTTCAATTGCAACCTCTTGCCAGGGGCAGATTAAATGTGCTGGCAGTGGGGTTTCTGATGATTAAATTTGCTGAGCAGGGGAGGGGATCGATTGTCCCATTTTCCCCAGATTCTGCTGGGGTCTTCAGCAGCCACTTAGTTTGCTGGTGTCTTGGGGTAGTTCTGTGTACAGTAACGTCATGCTGGATTGTAGGGCTAGTATGAAACACAAGATTAAGCTGGGGTTGATGATCCCTCTTCCACGCTGCAACATCCTCGAGGCACACAAGGATCGTGTTGCCGTCGGTAGGGTAGTTTCGGTAGAGTTGGATGTCATGTAGCAAGGTAGTGTTAGGAGAAGTCATGTGACTAGATGATCAGGCATAGAGAAGTGATGTGTAGGGAGAACAGGAGATGACCAAGGACTGCACCTTCAGGGACATCCATTATTACCTTATATGACTCCAAAGCTCCTGGAAAGATTTTCCTGACAGGCAAGAGTCTGATGTTTCAGGACAGTCCCTGTGAGTCCAAGTTGAGATGCTAGCTGGGAGTATTTAGTAGTTTATAGTGTTGAAGGCTGTAGAAAGATCTATCAGGATAAGGACAGCTCTGAAACCAGGCTGGAGAGGGTCCAGAAGGTTGGTCTGTGTGAAACAGATCTATCAGTCTATCCGTCTGTCCATCCATCCATCCATCCATCTCCTACTCTGTAGCATTTAAAATTTTCAGGTTCCTTTCTACAGTTTTCACATTTCTTCACATGGATTGTTTTTTTGGGTTTTCTGAACCATGTGCCTTTGCAGGCGCTAGACGCAGCTGCCCTGAATATGAATGGTGCTGTTATGCTGGGTGTTCTGTAAGCACGTTCTCGCGGTCATGACTGGGGTTTCAGCTGCGGCTGCAGTCATTAAATGAGCCCGTTTTCTCCGCAGCGAAATGTGGCAGAGAGGTTCAGACAGAACAGCCTGTTATTTATTCATGTCATGCATGTGATTACCCCTATGGGAAGAGAGTCTACCTGCCTTTCTCAACTGTGGTTAGCATGTCATCTTTGGTTCTGTGCTGGGCACCCCGACACCATGCTGTATGATGCATTGAGACATCTGGGCAGTGGAATGAGATTATCTCGGGAGTTAAGTCAGAACCAGTTTCGCCAAAACTCAAAAACAATGAGCAATGTGGCCGCATGCTAAGAAAGGGAAGAGAATGGCGTAAAACTCGAACCCGGGAAATTTATGCTCAAAGTGCTGTTCAGTGCAGTTTCCACTCTAGCTCAGTGTTCCCTGCTTGTTTACCTCTGTGGATCTCCCTGTGCTCCTTCCGGTTTCAGGTAATCAAAAACACTTTGGATCCAGTCTGGAAGTCCTTCACTATGCCCCTCGTCTCGCTCTGCAACGGGGATGTAGATAGGAGCATCAAGGTAGGTGCAGCTGTGCGACATGGACTGCTTCTGAAACCCGGGAGGGAGAAATCGCACAGACTCCGAAGCTGCATTTTGTGGTGCAAGTTTCCGCAATTATAAACTTAAGGGGTGTTGTGTCTGTCGTAACGTTCTAGAGCCAGGTGGTTACACTGTAGAACACAGGGGCCTTTGTCTGAGTCACAGAAGACTGTGAGGTTCAAGCCCAAGCCTGAGCTTCTCTGCTACACTGTAGGAATTTAATTACATGCTGTGTGTGATCTTCATCTCCTTGGGAGTTTACACAATAAAGCAGAGAATGTCCTGAAAATACAAAATAAAAATTATAAATTGGCGTAAAGAAATAAGATCATAATGTGGGAATAAATTGATAAAATGTTGGCTTATTTCATCGGTGTACTGAGAACAGAGCCGCCCTGGGACCTGGGATTTTATCATTTGCAGGCTTGTCCTCCTTCTCTTGAGATGACTGTTCTGCTAATGTTTAGCTGTTGGAAAGATTTTGAATTTTTTTTGACCTGATGAAGTTTTTTCCTCACACATTCTCCCTCTACCTCCTCCTCTTGCAGGTCGTGTGCTATGACTACGATAATGACGGAGGACATGACTTTATTGGAGAATTTTACACCACTGTCAGTAAGATGAGCGAAGCCGAGAATTCACAAGAGGTAGGAGGGGACATTTTTGGCCGGGGGGGGGTGAGGGGTTCCTTGATAAAACACGTATACTGGCACTCAATGGCCACTTTATTAGGTACCCCTACATAGTACCTACATAGTAAAGTTGCATGTTCAGTGATGCTTTTTTGCACACGACTGTTGTTCTGAGCTGTTATTTTTTTCACCAGTGTCCATCCTGTTAGCTTTAATGAGTCTGGCCATTCTCCTCTGACTGCACTCATTAGCGAGGTGTTTTCAGCTACAGAACTGCCAGCGACAGTGTTTTTTGCTTATTGCACCCTTCTCTGAAATCCCAGGAGGGCGACTGTTTCTGAGAGGCAGGATCCATGTCTGGCACCAACAATTATACCACGTTTAAAATCACTTAGATCGTGCATCTCAGCCATTCTACTGCTTACCCAAACAGTAATTGGATCTCTTACCCCTGTCTGTATGCTGTATGTATTCAAATGCAGTCACTGTGTTTTCAAGAGCAAGCTGTTTGCATTAATGAGCAGGTGTACCTAACAGAATGGCCATTCAAAGTGCTGTAATATATATGCACACCATTCAATTGCAAATTTGTAGTTAATTAACTGGGTATAATAATATGGTTTTTAAGAGTTTATCATATGCTAATATACTAAGGTATGTGGGGATCTCAAGTCTCACGCATCAACCAGTTCCCATGCTCACACGCCGCACCTTGTGCTTCTCACGCTGCGAAGTAAAAAGCGATAACGGCCACCAAGGGCTCCCGTTATACAGGATTAATGGACAAGGCGCAGTCGTACGGAGCGGAGTTTTCCGCCGACTTCATAGCCGTGCCGATCAAGTTGGAGTTATAAAATAGAGTTAGAAAATAGCACTTATTACTTGTGATCCCGCTGCAAGCACATCGTCACATGGATACGCGCACACATCGGGAAGCGGCAGAGAGCAAGATCCACTTTGACCGTGAGACACACGCTCCGCCCCTAAATAACATGATCTCACTCCAAACATTTTTTTAGAATTGAGAGCCCTGTTTTGTATATTGTTGGACATTAAACATTTTGTGTGGTAGTTACTGTCTCCATCTCATTGTTTCAGGATTACTGTGGAGTTTTAGAGTGAAGCCTTTGCTCACAAGAACATATTGCTAGGAAGGTGTGTCCCGGGGTTTTAGTTTAGCGGCGTGTGTTTGAAAGTTTGCTGTATTTTCTGCTGGATTCACAATGTACGTCGAGTCTCCTGACCCTTGGGGGCACTTCTCTTCACCAAAGCCCTAAACGCAGAGCTTAGCACAATGCCGCCACCTTTAAGTCAGAATAACTTTTCTGCTGATAATATTATTTCTTTCCTCAGCCAAGGTATGTGGATACATATATAAGCTTTAGTAGCATCTCCCAGATATAAAAAGCACGTTCACGGCAGAAATAGATGTGTTTCCTAGGTCAGGAGTCAGTAGCCAGCAGTCGTGTGCTCTCTGTAGTGAGCTGCGTGTACCGTCGATTGCAATAAGAAGTCAGGACATCTCCCCTGGCGGTGGGATCCGAATCCCACTTCTGACAGGACATTTTAATCAAATAAGACATTACGGATGGAGCTCAAAGGACCAGTGGATTGCTTTAACATTTCCATAATTGTAGTGTATTATAATGCTTGAATTAGCAGCTGCTCTCTTTGAAGAAAGACCACTCTGTTTAATGGAAAGACAGACTTTCAGTAAGAATTCATTGAAAGCTTGGCACAGAGCTAAAGACTGAAGAAATGAGGCTTCAAGACCAGTGGGCAGGAGAATGACGTGCTTCTAGTCACTGATTGGATGAGGCCACTCTCTATTGATCACATTATTTGTTCCCATTGGCTGAAAGCCAGCAATGATTGACAGCATACAGAAATGCCTCCCACTGGTGGCTCTTCCAGTCGCCGCATGAAACTACAACGTGGGGGGCAGCTTGCCGTCTGTTTCCTGTCGTCTTCGTGTCGAGTGACAAATGCTAAAATACTGTATTATCCAGTGGTGCCAGTTTGTCGCTCCAGTCGAATTTAGCCGCTTTAAAGACAAAGGCGACAAACATTATGTAACGTTCCAGTGAATCAGTGCTCCTCTTACTTCATGTCTGAATGCATTTGGCTTAGAGTGCATCGGCAGTGGAGCTGCGACGCTTCGCTGTTGAGCCAATATTGGCAGATTGAACACACACAGCTATTACACACAGGATATTTGTACTAGTACAGGTGTCATAATGGTTGCAGGAACTGAATTTGTGGCCTGGTGGTTGTTGGTTCAAACCCGTTGCACCCATGCATTTATATAACTAAAACTGGTGAATTGTTGCATCATTTAACTGCATTGATTTTTGAGATAGAGTTAAGTCACGTTTGTTCAGCAACATGATATTGATAATGGTGATGATGTCATTGCAGGTAGAGTTTGAATGCATAAATCCAAAGAAACAGAAGAAGAAGAAGACTTACAAAAACTCTGGGATCATCATTCTGAAGTCGTGCACGGTGAGTGCTGAGTACCTGCCTTAAGCCAGCATGGCCTGTCTGTTCATTAAGCAAATCAGATCTGTCGTGCATACATTAAAAAGTACCACACTTTTAATTTCATTAATGTGTAACTACCGATAGCGGCGAATTATTCTCTCAGACATCACAGTCTCCTGGGTCGTAAATACTCCCAAAAATGGATTCTGAACATTTCGAAGTCGTATGGCCTTGTTGGGTCTCTCCCTTTGGGGACATCGACAGCACCCTTGGTTTTAAAGGCTTGGTGGCTGATCACAGGCTGCCCTAATTAGATGGTGTTTTTTGGTTAAGCCATGGATGTATGATAATGAAACACATCAAACCCTGGTGAGTTTTTTCGTGCTTCATGTTGCATTTCGTATCAGTCAGTGAGACAGAATGGGTTTGATGAGCATCTGTAGCATGAGATGGGGTGGCTTGTGACCAAGTAACAATCTTTGTAGTAAGTAGTAAGTAGAATCTACTAGAGAATAACATATAAGGTGTTTTCTTCAGATTGCGAGAGATTACTCTTTCCTGGACTATATCCTGGGAGGATGTCAGCTCATGTTCACTGTGAGTATTGGGGTTGTGCTTTTCGCTCATTTCACGCCCCCCCACTCCCCTGTGACTCCATCACACTCCACTGGTGATGTCACTGAGACAATAGGTAGTGATTTGCGTCCTGGAGTTGTGACCTGAGGGATCTGGTTCAAGTCCCAAGCCGAAAGAGGTCCGATAAAATGTACAGCTGGATATAAGATTCTTTCGGATGAAACCGTCAGCTAAGAACCGAGAAACTAAAAATAGCATGTAATATAACAGCACCCAATCCCCCCAGTGCCGAGAGCTTCCCAGACCCAATAGCTGGCCTGCTTCATGACAGGGGTGCTTGGGGTGGGTTGGGGAGGGTTAATATTTCAGCGCATCAGGTGGCTATACCCTGCCCTGCCCCACCCCCCACCCCCCACCCCTCGGCATCTTGTAAAACCAAGACTGTGAGCTTCCTGTAAAAGCTGTTGTTAGCATTTACAGAGCTGTTGTTAGCATTTAGCATTTTATTTAGCATTACATTTACTCGCTACTTGTCTTTTTCGACAAAGGTTTTTTTTTCCCCGTCTCCAATATGAGCAGGTTCTATATTTAACTCTGACATTTCATTCTTGCGTGATTGTCAGAAAGATGTGGGGAGAGAGGGAATGTTGTGTTGCCATAGTAACCGTGACCTGTGAAGAAGCGGTCCGTACATCGGAGGATTGGGGGGGGGGGGGAGTTGCGAGTACACAGAAGAAAAAAAATAACATCAGGCGCTGTGTGCGAGAGATTACATAGGAGCAGGCGAGAAAGCAAGGCGATTGGAGGACGCTCGGCAGCCAATAGGAGGGCTTGGTATGGGAGTACATATGGAAGCATGACCTAATGAGTCTGTGTCAGAGGATATATAGACACTTAACACGGGCGTGTGGGAGGCTACCTGGAGAGCGAGTGATGGACAGACATAAATCCAATAATCAGGTGAGCCTGAATTTAAACCCACCGACCAGTAGGCTGGGAGATGCGAAAACCCACATAGGATGTCTGTGGAAAAATGCAAGCAGAACGTTTCACTGCTAAAACGTCCTTTGCCTCCCTAGTGCTCGCGATCGCGCTCTGCTTATTGAAATATGCAGATTGGAATGACTTTGAGTCTGTGATATCAACTTTTCAGAACTTTCGAGCACACTGCACATGTTCTGCTCTGTAGAGCCTCCTCTTTATATGGTCACCCCCCGCCCCCCCCCGCCTGCCATTATACCCTCGAGTTGGTAATTTACCTAAATGATTCCAGCAGAATATCCCGCTGTATGAATGGGTGAAAATGAAATGCTGACAAAAGAAAAGAACACGCATTAGCATAAGAGCAGGATCCACAAGCAGAGCAGGAAATCCAAGAACGTTCACGCATATGATAATGATAATAAAAAACTGTCATATGGTGTCTTTATTAATAATCCCAACATTTGTAGCTACACCCACCTGGGTCTGATTGTCTCCAAGTCTGTGACCATGTGTATTTTTCTTTGACTTTTTGTGCATGTTTGTGTTTTTTTATGTCAATCTGAATGTTTATTCTGTGTTAGACTGCCTGGTTAGAGCCTGTGTGTGTGTCATTGCACACAGATGTGTGTCTTTTGTGTTTGCATGTTTGTATTTCACTTCCTGTTGCGAGTGTGCATGTCTCTGTCTGGACGACTAGTGCACGTGTTCGCACGTGTTGCCTTTGTCCTCCGTGAACCTCGCCTCTCTCCATTCAGGTGGGCATCGATTTCACGGCCTCCAACGGGAACCCCTGTGAGCCCATCTCCCTGCACTACATCAACCCCATGGGCAGCAACGAGTACCTGTCAGCCATCTGGGCTGTGGGTCAGATTATCCAGGATTATGACACGTGAGTGTCCGGCGCCACATGCAGAGAATCATACGATGCACACGGCCCCTGCCCATGGTGTGCAAACACGAACACGCCTACATTCTGACACCAGAAAGGCACATAATGTCACTTCCAGCTAAATTTCTGTTTCTCCTGTAGATCAGACTCATAATGATATCATGTGGTACCCAGTGCTGTGGTGTATACAGGGGGCGGGATTACTGGGGCACTGGCCCCAGCTGAAATCTGATTGGCCCCTAGGGTTCCCTCTACCCCTGTCACTCACCAATTCAAAGCATATAATTGGACAATAATACAGTTGAGCCCTCTTTATAAATTCTGGCCTTTAACGATGCATCCTCTCTCTCTTTTCTCTTGCTTTCGATCTTCAGGGATAAGATGTTTCCTGCGCTGGGCTTTGGAGCTAAGCTTCCCCCTGACTGGAAGGTACCCTTCAGCTTATTCTCTCCGCAAAATATGAAAAATTCACAAGCCGCACACTGGTGCAGCAATTGTACTTTGAAAGTTGGGCGGCTGAGTGTCGAAGGAGTTAAAACGTAATGAGGCAAGGTGCAGCGTATGTTGATATGTGACTAATTCACCTAATTAGATGTCTGGCTCCCCTGCTAAATTAATCCCATAACATTTACATGTTAGTAATAGTGTAGAGTGTCACTCATTGTCCATAAGTTGCATTCGAGTGTGAGGATGCCTTGGGGATCATGTGACACAGGCTCCTCACAGATGATTGGATGTTGTATTGAAGCAAGGCACATGAGGGTTGAGGCTGATTAGGCACTGCCCCCCCCCCATCCTCCAGCACAATATACACATAATCTCATAATTATGCAACCGATTCATGGTTATACACGGGTTGCTATGGCACTGTGCTGTAGAGAGAGAGGGAAGGAAGGGCACAGGCAGGAGAGAGAAGGAGGGGGTGTGAGCCAGTATGTAATGGTTGGAGGGAACTTCTGAAGGCACCTGTGTGTGATACACGCATGCATGTATGCAGAGCTGAACCTGTAAAGAGCGTGACGTACCTGTAGTCTTAGTGCAAGCCAGGCAAGCAGAGGATGGTAATGACATTGGGAGAGTGCAGGAGGCGTGATGTCTTAATAATCTCCCCCAAATTAACATGCTCATCACCATGGAAACATGCTCCGGTGTCACACTCTGCCACCCGCTTGCCCCTACAGGTGTCACATGAGTTTGCTATCAACTTCGACCCCACCAACCCCTTCTGCTCAGGTGAGTAACCATGCAGCCCTTAAGCCACCTGAATTGGGAGCTCGATTTCTCTGTTCCTGTACGAATGTTACGTACTATTGCGGATGCTCAAGAGAGGAAACGGGATTCTCAACGGGAATTACAGGAATCACAGTGAAGAACCCAAAATGGTGGCACTAGGCATGAAAAGTCATCTAATTTTAAATTTTACATGAAATGGCAGCCAAAGGCTTTCTGGACGGTTGGGATATGTCTAAAGCTCAGAGTCCGGTGTACCCTGTCTTCTGTGTCCCCGGCAGGCGTGGAAGGGATCGTCCAGGCCTACTCTGCCTGCCTGCCGCACATCCGCTTCTACGGCCCCACTAATTTCTCGCCCATCATAAACCACGTGGCACGCTTTGCCTCTCAGGCCATCCAGCAGGAGTCGGCGGCGGTGAGTGGGGGAAGGGTGGGCGGAGTACCCTCAGGAGGGACCCAGTGAAGGGTGGGCGGAGTACCCTCAGGAGGGACCCTGTGAAGGGTAGGTGAAGTACCCTCAGGAGGGACCCAGTGAAGGGTGGGCGGAGTACTCTCAGGAGGGACCCTGTGAAGGGTGGGCGGAGTACCCTCAGGAGGGACCCTGTGAAGGGTAGGTGAAGTACCCTCAGGAGGGACCCAGTGAAGGGTGGGCGGAGTACTCTCAGGAGGGACCCTGTGAAGGGTGGGCGGAGTACCCTAAGGAGGGACAGTGTGAAGGGTAGGTGGAGTACCCTCAGGAGGGACCCAGTGAAGGGTGGGCGGAGTACCCTCAGGAGGGACCCTGTGAAGGGTGGGCGGAGTACCCTAAGGAGGGACCCTGTGAAGGGTAAGTGGAGTACCCTCAGGAGAGACCCTGTGAAGGGTGGGTGGAGTACCCCTGGTCAGAAGCTTAGAAGGGTGGTGTACAAGAGGGGAAGGCCAGGGCAAGAAAAAGTATGTAAACCCAAGGTGGTTCTTAATTCTTGTAAATGCGATATAGATGACCCAGTATAAAACCAGGCTAGGGTTAGTTCTGATAAATATGATAACGGTGAGCTAGTGTAAAGCCAGATTGGTGTTGGTTCTAATAAATATCTTGAAGGTGAGCCAGTGTAAACCCAGACTTGTGTTGGTCCTAATAAATATCTTGAAGGTGAGCCCGTGTAAACCCAGGCTGGTGTTGGGTCTAATAAAAGTCTTGAAGGTGAACCAGTGTAAACCCAGACTGACAGGTTAGTTATAACCAGATTACTTTCCTTTTTATTTGTCTCTGCCTGGGGTGGATCTTTCCAGAACTACTCAGATGCATAATTCATGTTCTATACCTGTAGGATAGAGCGGATGTAAAAATAACCGCCATATGAGGCCGTATGAGGAGACATGCAATGTATTCGGTTGCCTTCCAGGTTTTGTTGGCATGCAAAATCAATTACGTTTGTCTACAGATCTGAACGTCACCTTGGAACAAATAAACAACGGCAGGTTCCAGTCATCTAATTAGCCCCGTGGTCTGCGGTAGACCTTCAGAAGGCTGCCCTTATTCAGTCACTCCATCACAAGCGACAGAATACATGTTGCATTTAATGAATCATCGCTATACCTACTGGAACAGAAGGAAGTGTTTGTCCTCCACTGACAGAGAAGGAAGACAGAAAATGTTGGCAATATTGGAGGGTTTTCTGCACTAGCTCAGGTGGTCGAAACTTGAGAAGCTTAAAGCCATCTTCTTCTATTCATGTTATAACCCTGTGGTCTCTCGCCAGGACCTATATATTTTCAATCCGCTCAGTGTTTCTGTGACTGGTGTCTGCCCTGGCTTGGGCTCTTGGGTTAACCCTAGCTGACATTGTTTCCTTGGCCCCCCAGCTGCAGCTGGGAGGTCCCACTACCTACTGGTCGTAACTCCAGGAGGAACACAAGATGTTGACCTTACAAAGGGTCCTCAGAGCTCTGCAGTCGGAGACTGGGCTGAAGGCATGTGGTTCTCGATTGGTTCAGTCTCACCTTTATTTTAAAATAAGGTAGTGATTGGAGGATGCTAGCGGCAACGTTTGCCAGACAGGGAGCCACCGGGGGGGGAGTGCTGCCAGTAAAATTTTCCAATCTGAAGTCAGTGGTTCTGACAGTATTTTTTTTTAATAACCACTGAAAGTGACCCACCAGACCTCTGCAGTGTTGTAGTTTGTGTGTGATTTCAGTAGCTTATGAGAATATCAGAATGAAGCAGCATGCCCAGACTCAGTATCACAAGCTATCAGCTTTTATTAAGAACATGGAGAAGCATGAAACCTTTTTTTGCTCATTATCGCTTGTGTTGTAATGGTGGTTAGAGGTTACAGATCGTTAGCTGCAGCTAAACGACTCTCAGTGGTAAATCCTGTAAAACTGTGTGCGTGTGATTGTATTAATATGTAGGCCCAATTCAGTCACGAGGAATGTGGGTAAGTACAAAGTAGGTTTAGCTTTCCTTGTAATATTCCACATAGAATTCATTTCCTTTTCCAAATATAGCTATTTAGGGAGCAGAATTCGGTTAACAAGAAATATTTTTCCCATTGGTGGTTCTGGCCTGAAAGAGAATCAACAGAACAGTATATAGCTGTGAGAAACGTCAGTCAGTCTACCGTCAAAGTTAGGTGACAAAGTGGAAGGGAAAGTCAAGCGTTGTCACAGTACTGATAACTACTGGCAGTGTGAGGGGACGTCAAAGTAAAGGGGAGGAAAGAAGTGACATAGTCGGGGGTTGTCACAGGATGGGACAGGGCCAGGAATTCTGCTTTCGATTTCGTCAGAGAAGGCTATAATGAGACAGTAATGAAAGACTGTGTTTCTGCGGGAAACTAGGAAATGGACACAGGTCTAGTGGCACAGTGGCAAGACAATAGAAATTCTGCAGCTCCATCCAGCGTATCGAATGTAATTATATAGCCAATTAGCAGGTGCATAATTAGGTATAATAACTATTAAACTGTGAGTTATGAGGAATGATGGACAGATATCAGCATTCAGAAGATACAGTGCAGAAAATAAACTATGAAATAGTCATAGTGATAAGATAATTCTTATTATTTATACACCCTCCTCTCTGAAGGTTGGGAACAAAGACCATTTTGTCCTTAATTGCTCCCTGTCACTTTTCGCCGTTGCTGTGTGCTGTGTGTGTGAGTGTGTATAATCTCTGAGCGCGTGTCAATGCCTTGGTTACATAATCCATGCGCCCTTCTTCAGCTCTTACCCAGAGTGATGCACTGAGTCTGACTATGCAGCTAAACTCTATGGGCCATATAGACAGACTAAAACAACTAAAAATGAATATGATTTGGATATTATTATGACACAGTAATGGTCCAGCTGTCCACGACGTGTTCAGATGCAGGCAGTAGGCATTGTGGGTAAGGTCAGGTACGGGGGGTCCGGTGATGTACGGCAGCACGGGTTGGTGCCGTCACCCCCTCAGCTCTGCACTCGGCCAGGAGACAGTGGACCTAGTGGACCACGCTCTCCCACTGGCGTTCAGGCGTTGGAACCCAGCCGGCGAGTCATGTCTGGGTCTCTGTGTGGCTAAGTAGGTTGCTGGTTCGAATCCCAGGATCAACAGAGTGATTTCACCGTCGGCCCCTAACCCCCAGTTACTCCAGGACCGTCTGACCCTGCTGACACAGAAAAACAATAAAGTATGTTGCTTTGGGTAAATGCATCTGCTAAAAAATTAAAATGTAAATGCCTTGACAAGACTTAGACGAGGGAAGGAACAGCTACAGTGAGGGACGCTCAGTGGTGTGTGTGAGTGAGTCTGTCACACTTATGGTCACATGACACTCCATGTGTCTTGACCTTCCTTTCACTGACACGCCTTGCTCACTGGTGGCTTGACTGTCAGCTGACATGTCAAGTGGAAAGACTGAAAATTCCAAGTTGCAGGAGGTCATGGAGACCCTGTTCCACCACAGTGTGGTAAAAATCTGTTATTTTGACGTTGTGGGGACCATTTTTCAGGTCCCCACAATGATCTGTGTATGGAATAAAAAAAAAATGGCAAAAGTCTCATATTTTCTTTGGTTACTTTTTGTACGGATAAAGTTAGGGCTGGGTAGGGGATAAGATTGTCACGTTGGGATTAGAGTTTGCCCCATAGAAATGAATGGAGAGTCCCCACAAAGATATAATTGCAAACATGTGTGTGTGTGTTCAGGCAGATCAGAGCATGCCAATGATGCTGCTGTGTTCAGCATTATGCCAAGTGTGTGCTGTTATGCTCATATGGGTGCGACTGCTGCTGCAGCCTCATTAACAAGTTTCCTAATAAGTGAACTTATTAGCTCATTAAAGAGGCAGACATCTGAGGACATGCAGCGGAGGGGGGTATGAAATGCTAGCAGGTGGTCCACAGAATCAGGGTTGGGGAGAGGCAGGGGTGCATTAATGCACAGGTCTACCTGGGCTGAAGTCCAGGGGTCTCTGCTGAAAAGGGCCTCAAAACAGGGGGCTCTCACAAGTGGGAAAGGGAAATGGGAGTGGGACTGGGACAAGGAAGGGTAGGGGGTGGAGTTAATGGCGCTGACTGACAGTCGGGCCACTGGCAGGAGAACGGGCAACGTAGCAGTGAAGGACGTGGCAGTGTGACCCAAAGGAAGGGATTTTTTCCTCTCTACCATGACTTTTCAGGGTCCCCTAACCCCTTCCCAGCTACTAAGTGATTTCTGTCATCTCTCCAGTGATATACAGAACAATGGGACTCCGTTAGGGACCCAAGGGCTATCCCACAGACAGATGAGCGGTTCTGTCAGGGACCCGAGGGCTATCCCACAGACAGATGAGCGGTTCTGTCAGGGACCCAAGGGCTATCCCACAGACAGATGAGCGGTTCTGTCAGGGACCCGAGGGCTATCCCACAGACAGATGAGC
>JAODUD010000019.1:21491654-21510839 GCA_026784285.1 Stomatorhinus walkeri | reverse complement strand
CCCCCCCCCCCCCCCCTGCACAGCAATACTTCATCCTGCTGATTATCACGGACGGCGTGATCAGCGACATGGACGAGACGCGGCATGCCATCGTGCAGGCGGCCAGGCTGCCGATGTCCATCATCATCGTGGGGGTGGGCAACGCCGACTTTGCCGCCATGGAGTTCCTGGACGGGGACAACAGTGTGCTGCGGTCCTACACGGGCGAGGAAGCCATCCGGGACATCGTGCAGTTCGTCCCCTTCCGTGATTACCGCAACGTGAGTGGCCCCCCTTCCTCCTTTCAGCAAAATTTCATTCCACTTTTCGCCGGCGGCCCGGTGCATTTTCTGAAGGGCTTTCGCGTCATACTGCTTTATCTTTCACTGGAATCAGTTACATTGTAACCATGCATTGGATAAATGGTTATGGATGCTGGATGGATAAGGTTCAGGCTCAGCGTATAGTGGGGTGTGAACAAAAAAAACATTTAAACTCACCCAAAATGCCATTTTAACCTCATCCATTTGCTTATTTTTATACAGTTTGGGCTTATCAGTCTTTGTCTTTAATCACTATGCCCCCTTGTGTCCTCTTTGAACACTGCAGTTCAAAAATATAATCGCGATTCACTAGGCTGTTTATATCTTTCCTGTTTCCCAGCGTAAGTTTCGCTTCTGATCTCCATTCATGTCCTATTAATAAGCTGTTCCTCAAGCTGAGACAGTGCTGCTTGTGAGAGTGCAAGACGTGTAATATTACTGCGTCATGAATCGGTGTCAGATGTAAGTACTACTCTCTCATCAGAGTAGTCAATGAATATTAATGGAAGTAGGAATTCTTTTTACTTTCAATTTTTTTTCCAAATGAAGGAAAGGGACCTCGCTGTGAGGAATTTTGAAGTCTTGAGACTTCGTGGCAGATGGGTACCTACATTTTGAAATCTTTAAATCGCTTACTGAAAAAACAGCCACATTGTTTTTATCGTTATTTTTGCTCTTGTTTTTTTGTACACATTTCTCTTGTTTCCAATGAACATAAAACAGGCAAGTTATTGGAAACTAGGTAATGGTGTTTAAATGTTCCCTCTGCTTATCTTACTCGACTCCTGTTTTTAGGCATTGTTTATTCTAAATACGGTCAGTGTTGTTGTCCAGAGCAAACGATCATAATATTGGAGCAAATTTACAGTGTGACATCATCGCCGCCATGACCAAAGTGTCCGGTGCTGGGAAGCCCGAGAGCAGTGAATTTTTCTTGCTGTCCAGGGCTGACACCAGTTCTGCGGCACGTGTGTGAACAGGACAGCAGTAGGAGGCAGTGTGGGCGTTCTTGGACTCGTGTGACTTCCTCTACAGAAGGAGAAAGCAGACACCAGGGCTTGGAACGAGCCCATCTTCAGGAAACGATAAATTAATTTTATTGTGGAAGTGTAGACAGGCAGAGACTTAGCTTGTCTTGCCAGATAAACATAGTATTTTGGGAATGTAATGGAAATAAACCTGGATTTAAGTAACTAGCCCAAAAATTGCCAGTTGAAGTCCCAGGAAGGTGCTGTTGCATTGCCCTTGGGCAGTTCTGATCCATCCAGTTACCATGACCACTTGTCTGTCCACTGCGCCACACACCACATTCAACCTGAAGTGAGCCAATTGAAAGATTCAGTACAGGGCGGGGCCTCGTGGGCAAGGGCCCCAGCTGAAGTCTGATTGGCCCTCTGCACGCCTCCTCCCCTGTCACTCACCAAGTCAAAACACATCATTGGCTAATGATAAGGTTAGCCCTTCTCTATGAATTATGGCCCCTCTTATGCCTGCCCTCCCCCTTAAAAAAAATCCTAGAATCACCCCTGTCCATGTATAAAGGGCCAGTATGTAAGTTGTTTTAGATAAAAGCAGCAGTAAGTCAGGAAAATGGCATCCAAAGTTCGGCAGAAACATTAAGTGCAAAGAGCTCCTACCCAGAATTCATTGCTGCTGTTTTACAGGCTCCAAAGGAAACTTTAGCCAAAACAGTGCTGGCAGAACTCCCCCAGCAAGTGACGCAGTATTTCAAACAGAGAGACCTGGCGCCCAGGAACATCGCTTCAGACTGAGGACACTCCCCCAGAACCAGCCTGCATGCTGCCAACAGCCCCCCCCCACTCTGCCGTTTACGACACATCTCCAACATGTGAACTGCATGACAGTTTGTATTCGCCATGTTCGTATCCTTATTCCAAGACACTTTTACGATGAACTAAAAAACGAAAACAGTGAGTTGGACGTGAAGCTCTGGATTCACTGGGCTGGGAGACACTGCAAGGCGGGAAAAATGGCCAAATGTGCATTTGTACTCAAGTTCTCCGTTTTATTCTCGAGGTTCTTGGTTTCTGTCATATTAATGTATATGTGATGTTTATATAGTGAACTGCCGTCTGTGAAACAGTAAGTACCAGTCGTATTCCAATTTTATCCATTTTATCTGTCATTACTGTTATTTCTCAGGTCAATAAACCTTAAATAATTCAGACTTATGTTTTGAAGCTGATCAGTGTTTCACAACATGTCAGCAAGGAGAATATTCCCGCAAAACCTTTTTACATCATGTTTATTTATTTTGCTTTTGTTCATTTAAAAAAAATTTTTTAAAATGCCATTTATTTATGTTACAGTTTTCTTCTCTTTGAGATTTTTTGTGTTGGGGTCCAGTCAACAGAAAATTCTCATACACGCAGCATTCAGACATAAATGTCTGTTTGTGTATGTGTCTGTTTTACTTGTCTGGTAACAGTGAGAAGAGCTACAAGGTATCCATTCTTTAACGGGCACAGAAAAATGTGTTTTCATGTTTTAATATGAACATAGAAGCAACAGGTAACTTTCTTAAAGTTTATGTACAAATGCCAGTAGCTGGACCTAAAACCTGTACGTTCACTTTCAGTTTAGATTTACAGTAAAATATACATTTTCCGATCTTAAAAATGTAAGTTGTATGTATAATAAATATTGCCATATATTTGCGTAAATTCTTCATTATGCAAATTCATTTCAATATTTAAATGTTTGTTTTCCGTGTTAAATTACAAATCTACACAGATCCTGCAGTACTTTTCTGTATTTGTATTCTGTATGCTGTGCTCCAAATCTCATGTTAATATAGGCAGGTGTGATTTTCAAAGTCCTGACTAAGGACTCTTCTGATGAATTCCAGTTCACCTGTTACGATATACAGGTGTGGAACTATAAGCATCCGTTATGCTAGAACAGCAACAAACACCGGGTATCCTTGGTCTGTGAGATCGCCGTGTATCGGCCCTATATGCCGCGTCATTCTAGGTTGTTCGCTGTCGTTCTTTCTCTTGCTCGCTCTTGGATGCACGACCCTGCCATCTTTCCTAGTAGCTTAACTGTTTCTAAGCCCTCACACCTTTCACTGTTTTAAAACCTTTTGTTTTTCGCACTGACATACTTATAAAACTGTTTTTGTAAGATGTGTGTCTTATATTATTGGATGATACACGTGATTTCAGCTCTTTTCCATTTACGCTGGATCATGCAAAACATCATATTGTTGGTCTCTCCGGACAAACATTTATGCGTGTATTTGTGTCAAAATGCAAACTTCCGGACTCCTTTCTGAAACAGGCTGATTCAGCAGGACTGCAGACCATTTTTTCTGTCCATGTACACATCCCTAATCACTCATTCAGCATCTCTTTCCTGTGAGTTCCACTAGAGCCGCCCATCTTATATGCACTTTCAAGACCGATTTTCTTTGGATGTGCTACCAAACAAGCAGGTAAATGGATAGGTAGATGGGTGTCCCACAAACACACAGCGACCACACAGATCAGTTAGATGGATAGGTAGATGGGTGTCCCACAAACACACAGCGACCACACAGATCTTCCTGTACTACTGTACAACAAAAAGACACAGAAAAGATGCTCCACACTGCTTGGTTCTTCCCACTTGGATGCTGAAAACAGGTCTTGTGAGAATCAGGACATCCACGATTCTACAACCATTTAGATGCCAAATTAATGCGAGTGTGCAATCTAACAAGTACTTTCACCTGTTTCTCAACAGCATTTTCTGAGCTTTAAAAAGATAAGTTTCGCGAGTGTCAAACCGGGAGAGAATATGTTACAAAACATGCAGATAATTAACATAGCATCTGACTCATGGTGAATGCTAATCGCTGTAAACGTTGTGAGGAGGACTAACCATCTCTCCGAGGTTGCCGTGACAACTTGGTCTCAGGCCGGCAGCGGATTGGGTACCGAGTGGCTGTTTCTCGTTGACCGTGACTGCACATGGTTCGATCGTCAGCCCTGTGAGCCTGAACATCGTGTTCCTGTTTGTTGTCAACAAAGATTTTGTAATCATGCTGTGTTTGTATTTAGCACCCAGAATGTCTGCTATCAGGAGACCTGCCACGGTCTGGAGATTCGCAGTGCGAGGGGTTACTTCAGTTGTAGGTTAGAAAGAAAATCCAATTAGCATTGTAAAATCATGCCCTTAAGCCAAAATAAACAAAAAAAGGCCATTTAAGGTGACAGCTTATACCACATGGTAAGTTTGATATTTCAAACTGAAAAGTATAATATAAAGACAAGACGCCACTCATCATCAATCAGCCGAAGGAGGGAAAGCCACCAGTCAGCTTTGTAGCTATGTTGCGTGCTCAAGGTTCATCGCTATCACCGAATTGTCACTATCTGTGTCCTTCACACCGTACCCCACCTGGTGTGGCTTGGTGGATTAGCAGGGTGTGGGTCGGATCAAAAGGTTGCTGGTTCATATCCTGTTGTATACAGAGTGATGTCATTGGTGAGCCCCAGAGCAAGGTCCTTAGCCCCTTAGTAACTCCAGTGACCTGATCCTACTTTCTCAGTAATATTCTACTTGTAATAAAAACAAAAATCTGGTTTATGTAAACCAAACTACTATTAAATGGTCAGAGATCTCCCACATGCCCACGGAGTATTAACAGCTATGGTTTGGGTTGATGGCAGTGTGATCAAACATGTCTTCATGTTCAGTTCACCTCGCTTGAACGGGAGGAGAAACCAGGATGGGGAAATGTAGATCTAATGAGGGGGAACTGTTTTCACCCTAACCTCCATGAAGCGTACCTTGGACATGGGCATAATGAACCAAAGGGGGAGGGGCCAAAGCGTGCAGCGACGGGACCACCAAAGTTCCTGTAGCTGTCAGGGAAAGAGGCGGCTCAAGCCAGCTGTGAAACAGACGGGAAAACCTGAAGCACCAAGATCAGACTTTTGATGACCAGGCTACAAAGCAAAGGAATGCTGTCAGTGTGTGGAGCACATCTTAACAAGCTCATATGTAATTGGCTCCCTGAGGTGAGAAAAGCCCTGAGAGCAAAAGAACTGGAAAGGAGCTGCTGGAACGGAAAAGGGTTATGAAAATACAGAAAAGCCCGTTTTGTCTCACCCGCCTTTAACGACAATGAGCACGGGTGTGAAACTGCGTGACCAGAGCCCTGATTCGGCACCCTCATTAAGATCAAGAGAGAAATGGACCCACAAACAACATGTCCAACAGAACCAAAAGAAATACATACCTTTTATACTGGATGTTTGATACTGACGGCTTTTCACATTCGAGACTCAGTTCCTATAGTAACAGCAAATCCTCCGATTCTGTGGGAGGCTTTAACACAGAAGTGTTAACATAATTACAGGGAGAGAACATGAAGAACGCAAGTGAAAGAACATGAGAAAGAGGGGAACGCAGAACAGAAGCGAGGTCTTTGTCTCTCATTAAGCACAGGTTCTGGTTAAGGTTTGGTCCGTTTTCATCGTGATACTCTGGGCTTTAGCTGCTCCTGAGACCGTTCTGTTTATAATCTGCATTCTGCCGCATTTAAAGACAAGCTACTTGGCAGAGACCAGTTAAGTCATGTGAAGAACATACATTCAAGTTGTAGTAAAATATGGACAAATGTCAGCCGGAACTGCCAATTTAATGGCCCTCATTTAACAAGAGACAAAGACGTACACAGGATGCTATGTGTCTGACTGAAGAATTCATGTTTGCAGCAGAACATTTGTGGGGAGATGTGATCTGAATTGTGTTTTTCAGGGTTAAGAGTGTGTATGTTGGATCAGTAGAAACTAGGACCCGTACCCCCTCCCCGCCCAAATTGTGACAGAGAAACTTGCGCTGAAGTTGAAGTGAGAACAGAAGACCGCAGAGAGATAAAAAAAAAAACAATACAGTGCTAGCATGGCATTGTGGGTAGGACTGGGAGTTTGCAGCCTTAACCTCCACTCACTACTGCTAGCTGACGTACACATTCAGGGAAGAAATGTTTCAGTTGGGTCATCTTTACTGTAAATGGACCCACAGATTTCAGGTGCACACACATGTACGCAACAAAGGGAATCTAAAAATCAGAGGAAGAGAAATTACAGTATATTGCAAATGTTTTATTGATAAGCCAACAGGGTAACACCCGTCTGTCATTTGTACAGTTGATGTAAAAGTAATGGCATTCGGATCTATCAGATAACAGCTGTTGCCAGGGATCATATTGACCACCCTCAACGCTGGTTTACACTCGGGTTCGCCCCCATGGCACTGCTGTAAAGCAAAGCACGTCCTGGTGCTAGCTTTGGCAAAGCGCAACTATACAGGCACCGGGACCAAAATAAACAAAGTATTATACAACTTTATAAATAAATAACAGCCCTAAGTGGTAAATGCACCTGAAAAGCATAGAAACCCTTACAAAGAGAATGACCCGATTCTGTTCCGTCTCTCGTTATTGAATACTGCTTCTCAAAGAAAAACACAGAAAGAATCACTATGGGATGGGCAAAAGGAAAAATCATTGCATTTGAGGTTGTGATTGATTTACTCCACGCTTTTGCTCTCAACGCCTACAGACGCGGGTCCTGAAGGCTCTGCTGATCTATAGATGTTCTCGGCTGTTCACGAGCATCGGCGCAAACACATCGCCACTGTGACTCCCAACTGCCTCGCTGGTGCGGGCTTCCAAAACGCCCGGGGTCGTGCCTTTAACCCGTTCGGGAGATGTGTGTGGAAGACAAAATACTTCCCAAATATAACCACAATCACAAGGAGGGGCACCCCAAGGTGGAGATAAAGCGGTGCTTCTCAGATCTGCTGCTCCGAGTGCCCCCAGGTACTGCGCGACAAGGCCATGGTAATTTGTTGTGTGCGCTGAAAAAATTGATTTGAAATTTCTAATCATGAGAGATTACTTGATATAAAAATACTTTTAGGTTGAGCAAAATACTTTGCATACTCTTTCTTATGGCACATTTAGGGCGGGTTAAAGGAGCCTGCTCAGTACTGCAGGACGCAATTCTTGAGCTTTTAATACCAGGATGGGGGATAATCTTCTTTTCGGTCCGATTCGATCCAATACCGAGATAAGTATCGCCAATTATCGATATTCAGTGCCTGCACAACCCTCACGATAAAACTTGGCAAGAATGGATGCTGAAGTTATAATGTTTATGAAACTAAATGGCAAAGTGCAGATTGTATTTTCATGTTATGATTATCATTTTCATTGTCTTTTATTGCAGGAAATACATTGATATTAATCTTGATCTCAGAATTTGATTCAGGCCAACAGACAAAAAAATGAATCGCTTACAGAAATCAGGTATTTTGTCATGGTCGAAAACAACTATCAGATAGGAGCTATCAAAAGCACCTGTTACGTCCGAGAAGGACTACTCTTCGGTCACCTGCAATAGCACTGGCCGTAAAGCTGGCGCGGAGGGCACGATTAGTGTTTACAAACGGTGCTGTTTTTTCGTGTGTGTGCATTCAGGTGACTGTGGGTTTTTTTTCAACCATGAGGTACGTGGCTGCTTTTGACTTTTTCTGAAGCGGGACAAGGACCAAAAAGTTTGAGAACCTCCGTGATAAAGGAAAGGACGAAGTATAACATAGATCCGATCCTCCATATGCTCTTATGTAAAAAATACTCTGTCTCCCCCTCCTGGCAGTTTTTAAAATGCGCATAACAGGAAAAAAAACATCAGAGGACGTAAAACACCCCAGAGTATTTCCGAATTGACTCATCATTAAATACTCCTAGTAATTAAACTATGTTAAACATCAACTAAACAATATACAATAAACCAAACCGCATACAAATCAAAGCTTTTAAATTGCTCGCACTGAATAAAGGCTCCGATATCTGTAGAACAGAATACTAATACCTGACCAGCTGAACACTTTATTAGGTCAAAAAAGGATATAAGAAGCTTTCATTTGCTATTTATACTGGTATTTACGAAATTCTTGGTCTTCGCAAACCTTATGGTTGGGGTCAATAAAGTGCATCTACCGTGGTCTCCTATGAGACACACAGATGTAAGTGAAATCGGAACTTGGTTTCAGAACCCCTGGAGTACTTCGTTTAACAGCGTTACGCAGGGGCTCAAAACCCCCACGATTACTCCTGGCCCGCAGGTTTTAAACGGCGCGAAGACTGATCGTGAACCCGACGAGACATACAAAGCGACGTAAAATTTTCCTTTGATGTCAGAAGTGGGATTCGAACCCACGCCTCCAGGGGAGACTGCGACCTGAACGCAGCGCCTTAGACCGCTCGGCCATCCTGACAACCTGTTCTGCGAAGAGTAGTATCTTTTTTTATTTTGTAGCAGATTGATACATGGCCAAATCCTATTTTTCTTTTTTTAAAGATCGACATTATTGGTCTCTTTCTAACACTGCTGTCCAGACTTTATCAGAAACCGGTGAATTCATTTTCCATTTAATTTGGAAATTATCCGAAATTAAACCTCGGAGACACAGCTATATAATCCTCAGCACTCACATTTAGAAACTCTGCTCCAAGGTCAGAGGTAGAAACCAACTTACATTGGATTTTATTCTTAATTTTTTTTATTGTAAGATCGAGGCAATGTTTGCATGTTTTACTTGTGTCACTCATGCATGCACATGCATGCAATATAACACATTATATGGTACATATATTTTGTATGAGAATCCAGTGATATTGGTTAATACCTCGAAAAGAACACAAATAACTGTTTTTGTGAGGAAATAAAGTAAGTACTCTGATTTTAGATGGAATTGTTACACATTTCATGAAGTTTACAGTATATGTGTGGTTACATACCAACCTCATTAGTGTAAATTCTTGTATTTTACCAGCAGCATGAACATTCTTTATTCCATACCTACATTCTGAATTACTGGAGAAGTATTTTAATTTATTTTTTAATACAAAATGCTGGAGAAGAATTCTGCAGTGCCTGGCTTTTCGCTGCTGGGTCTCCATGGAGACGGGACTGACTGACACTGATCCGGTTAGTTTAATCACGTGTTGGAGTGCCCGTGCAGCCAGTTCTGCTCTTCGACGACATTGTGTTTGTGTATAGTAGCCTAACTGAAGTGTTGATCCAAAGTAACCTACATTTTCTAATCATTTTTACAACTGGCCATTTTGCTGGAGCAGTTCCGGTTAAACACCTTTCTAAAAGGCTCTACAAAAAGTCTCTTCATTATGGCTTCAACTGGCTGCCTTCAAATAACCTGAATTTGTTCTTAACCACTATGCCCCCTGTTGAACTAGAATCTGTGCTCCAGTGACTTTCAGAATGAATGATTAAGTATAATGGATCACAGCTAAATCACTGGTTTTCAAACCCAGTGCAAGAGAGCTGTTGGCCATCCTTTTTTTTGCTTTCTGTCACAATAAACTAATTTCTGAAGTTCAGTTAGGACGTAAAAAATAATGATCTACGTAATGTGGACGCTGCATTTCCTTTTGCAAGTTACAGATAAATAAAAGATTAAGTTAATACTTTTAATTAAAGTTAATTTTGTTACCCTCAAAAGATCACAGCTTAAGTAGGATGAATCAATCATTCAGTCTTTTAATTGTTCAAAACTCTGAAATGTTATGTAAGACCTTCCCCTCCGTTGTCTTCTGGCTTTCTTTGTTTAATTTCTTTCCTTCCTTTCCCCGTTCTGTATCTCTCTCTAATGATGTTTTTGTATCACTATACGTCTATGTAAAGCACTTTGGGACGACTCTGTTGTGAATATAAAAATAAATTGAATTGAATTGGACTGAACTGTTACGGGATGTAAATAATACAATTAATGTTTTAAAGTTTTTTTGTCACATACACAATTATACTCAATAAAATGTGCAGTATAATGCATACATGCCTAGCCCCAGACTGTTAAATGACGAAAAATGACAGAAGTTTAAGAGATAAGATATAACATTGGTAAATAGCTCCTAAACACTGTCCATATTTAGGATCCGAATTGCCTGGGGAAATTAGCCCTTCCTCGGGCTTTCTGTGCTGGTGTACAGGCTTTTGCCTGTTGACACATGGGAATTTTACTTACACAAGAATACTCTGAAGCCAGAATGAAAAATGATTAGGTCATGGAGATAGCCAATCAGATTGGAGAAGAGGTGGGTCCAAGCAACTAGAAGAGGCGGGACCAACCAACTTGATCTCACCTACTCTAGTTGATTGGACCCACCTCCTCTACAATCTGATTGTTTATCTGTGTGTACTGTTCCTGAACCAGGCAATTATGCTCCCTGTCAGGATGCTTTAGAAGGTGATAGTGTAGATATTCTTCAATACTGGGAGGTCCCTGAGACACCTAAGATGGTTCTGGAGTTGGTGGCCCTTCCTCTCTAAGATGTCAGCATACCTGGACCAAGTCAGGTCCTTAGTTACCTGAACACCGAGTTACCTGAGAGTGTTCCCCTTCCCCCTTGAATTACTAAAGATAATTTGATCTGGCATTCAAATCATTATGCTAAAGATTAAACAAAAGTATAAATGTTACTGTGCTTTAGCTACCTTACCAACACAAACAAACCTCTAGCACAACTGAGTTGTTACAACCAGAATTTAGTCATTCCTAATGAATTAAAATTTTCATGTATAATATACCAAACACATGGTAGTCACTAGGGACAGGATTGTTAGCCACTGGTTGGCATGGCAACTCAGTAGGAAACGCTGTTCCTCACACCTCCAAGGTAGGGAGTTTCCATCCTGGCTCTGCTCTCTGTGTGTAGAGTTTGCATGTCCCCCCCATGCTTTGCAGGGTTCCCCCTGCAGTCCAAAGATGACAGACTGTCAGCCCATCTAGTCTGTACCCCAGCCTTGGGCCCAGTGCTGCCTGGCATGGCTCCCGACCTGCCTATGACCTTGACTACGGTGGGAAGTTGGATGTGTTTAGATTAACCCCGCAGTTCACCTGCTTCAGAATTCAGGCGATTAATGTAATGATGCTTTCTGTTCAACCATCAATTTCAATGTATTAATTTAGTGTTGGGACATGCAGACCCTGGGGCAGGAGATAGGTGTGTCCCTGTTATTGACGTTGTTCAGCTTTACAAAAGCCACCTGGTTCTGTTGTGTATCTGCCAGTAACACCATCTGCTTCATAGACTGATATCTCCTATATGGACAACTCTGAGCCAGGTGCACTTTTCCAGTCTCTTCACACTGTACGCAGATTTCCCTGTCCTTCTTTCATTTTCACGTGAGCTCAATGTTAATTAAAGTAATCGTCAAGGTATGATATATCGTGACGTGTTTATTTCTTTTGTCAGTATATTACGTGGGATGTCAGTCCATTGCAGGAAGCATACATACTATCACAATCGTACGCTCCAGGACATTTAGAAATGACAGTTAGCGCAACTGCATGTGTAAGTATGTTTCTAAATATTTAGTCATCGTCTGGAGAATATATCTTTATTAGCGCGAATCCATAGCAAAATATGCGGCATAAACAAGGATAAATAACGTATGAGTGCCACTACAACTAGACACGGAACGACGTGGCCAAGATTAAATAAATAAAATAAAACAAAAACACAACAAGGAAAAAAACAAAATTATTGATTATACGTCTCAAATAACAGTAAAAAATATCTGTCTAGAAACCTTGTGAATTTCACATCAATGAATAAAAGTAAATAAAATATATAGGAAGCTGTATTATCTCGGTAAACACTTTAATCGTAGTCAGCAGGTGGAATAGTGGACATGCCTTATATGAAGAGTACTAACATGAAAGTTATTAGTGTTCACAGCAGGAGTGTTTTACCCTTGAGCAGGGTATCAACGTCGTTTTACTGTAATAGTACGTTAATCTGTAAATCACCGTATGCTTACGTTCTAAAGCAATTAAAGAAAAAGGGATCCGCCAGGATGGGCAGTCACGTGCCCGGTTGCTAGGAGGAGGACATGAGCAGTAGTCATTGCTGACGTCATCGGCGTTCACCACCTGACTAGTAGAAACAATATCCACAAAAACCAAAACCGTCTCACCATGAGCCGGATTACGGCTGAACGACCGGAATGCAGGGCTGTCGTGCGCTACGACGACTAATAGATACCGCGTTGAAATAGCTGCGGTGTCCCGTGGGGTTTTCAAAATCCATTTGTCAGCTTTGGATTTAGTAACGTATCGCTAACTTCCCCGCTTGAGCGATACCGGAAAGGCCTGCCGCGTCGTCATCCCCGGACTAAAGTAGCGAGGCCAGACCGAGAACCTCTGCTCCCAGCAAGGTACGTGTGGGTGTACACCTCCGCCCGAACTACACCTTACCCTGCAACGATGATTAGTATGCCGTTGTACAACGTTTTGTTTTTTATGCATGAATGTCTCAAGAGTCGGTTTTGTGATTCAATTGTAACATATTGTCGTTGAGACATTATTCAGTTCCTGGTAGTTCGGCTGATTCAGCTCCATGTAGCTTATCGGTTACTGTTCTTTCAGTGTCGTTTTTGGACGAAGTGAACTCAGTTATAATATGTCAGACAATTTGCAAATTCTGAATTGATTCAGTAAAGTTAGGTGGGCGAGTATGGGCCGCAGAAGAGTCAGAACCAGCGTTTCAGAAATAACCACTGTGTGTTAATTCCATCGACTCACTGCTTGACTGTCAGCTGCCCACCCATGATGCAGAATGACAGGCAAACTGGGTCCTTTCCGAGTTAACCGTGGAAGGACTTTGAGATGAAATCTGTTAAAACGAACATAAGTGAACATAGTGTAGGTTAGAAAATGTGTAATTCTCGTACTATTGATCTGTTTTTCATAAGTTACTGTGAACAGATTCTGTTCACGTTTTCTCAAGTTTGCGGTTGTATCCAGAGGTGATTTCTCCATGTTCTTCATTTCAAACGTCATTAAGTGGAACAGTCCCTACTGACTATCCAACATCTTGATAGTCCTTGTAAACAATACTGCTCCCCTGAATGTATCATGTATGTCTGCACTCAGTCATGCTTTCACACTTTTGTCTAAAGCAGGTTACCGTTTTGTTTGTTTTGGTCCCTAGTTCCAGTCAATGGTCCGATCGGCCGAGGATGCTCACGGACCTCGTGCCGGCGACCGCACGCCTCTTTGCTTCCTCACCTGCCCCCCGCAGCCATGACCATGACTGACCTTTCCGACCGCCCAAAGACTACTCCCACTTTCGCCCCAATGATATGATCGTAGCCGCCTGGATCGCATTCTGTGCCAGCAGGAGCCTTGTTTGCGGTCTGCGGCTCACCCTAGAGCAGCTTCTCCTCCTCCGGTTCTGGGAGAGCGCGGAGGCGACGCCTGGGACCATGGGCAACAGCTGCGTGTGCCGGGAGGACAGCGATGTGGAGGATGGCTCCGTGCCGCGCGGACACCTTCGGCGCGTGGACCATGCTTCTGCCCAGCCGGCAGAGACCCGAGGCAGCAGACCGCGGGACCCGGTCCGGCCACCGCGGCGCGGCCGAGGCCCCCATGAACCCAGGAGGAAGAAACAGAACGTGGATGGGCTGGTGCTGGATACGCTGGCCGTCATTCGGACACTAGTCGACAAGTAAGCGGCTGTTTCAGTGGGCCTGGGAGTGAGGGGCTATAAGCAGACAACGCTTAATTTAACAGTGATAGTGGTTTATTCACTTGCTTTGTCACCGCCTGAACTCGTTGCCCCCGGGTGATACAGTCAGCCCCGCCATGCACCATGTGCTGCATGCTCTGGCATGCACGCATTTCTGACTTGCGCGCACTCAGCATGCTTCCCCCCCGTTCCGTTTTGCCTCCCGCACTCTGCCGGCATCGACGCTAGAGGCCAAGCTGTCGATGTTGGCCAACGACTGCCTGCTCGAGGGGAAGCAGCTCCGTGCCGTTTGGCAGATGCACTCGACGTGACGTATTCCCTATTGCACGCGGGCAGCTGTGAATTGTTGTACCGGTGGGCTAAGTTGCGCTGGGAGGCTTCTGGCCGCATTGTCCTCTCGTGTGCCCTTCCGCGAGGGGCCCAGCCGGCCGGAATGTGGCCCGGAGAGCTTCTGTCCTTTTCCTGGGACACCCGCCAAGTGACAGTGCCACCTGCCTCGTGTCAGCGGGGGCGGTGACTTATGAGAGGAGCGTAACGGCAACCTCGCGGACACGCGAAGGCCCCATGAGAGATTTGCTTCCATTCCTGTTTTGCGGATCACGCCACGGTTTGATGCTGACGCGTGTGCGTCCCGTAAACGGCATTCCAGTTGGCACTCCTCTCCCCACCACAACGCGTCTGACACCTCACTCTCAGCATACAGGGTCCAACGTGCTTTCCTGAAGAAAGAGAAGAGCAGTGTGTAGTTACCGCAACCCCCCCCTCCCCAAAGGTGCTTCGCTCAGGAAGACACTGAACGGAAACTTCCAGCTGACTCGATGCATTGTTAGACAAGAGAAGCCTCTTTTTTTCATTTCTCCTCACAGCTAGTTTATTTACTCTCTCTCGGTCAGCTGCTGTGGTGATATCTCTCTTTGTCTTTCCCATCTTTTCTCCCTTTCCTCCTTCCCTCTTGGCGTCTCAGCCCCCTCCCTGTATCCGCTCCGACTCCTCAGTCACACACGTACATTCAGCTGTGTACAAGTCACTCACAGGCACCGAATAATATCCATGAGGCACTCGCACACACTCACACCAGTGGCCGAAATGCGGTCCTGTGGCCATGTGGCCATGTGACACTCTCTCGCCTCGGAGCCTTTCCTCCATTTTGCCCTGAATGTATGATTGTTACTTGAGTCACAATCCTGATCTTCATTATTTTGCCCTTGGACAGCTGATCTGGCATGATTGGTTTTATTGGAAAGAAGAAATGTGTCAAAGCAGAAATGATATGACAGGGAGCCCCATAGAGAGTTGCTGTCAGCCTCACCCGTCCATCACTGCCCCCCCCACTCGGTCATTATAACTCATTTAAGCATTTTTTCTGTTTTTCTCTTTCAGTGACCAAGAACCTCCATATTCCATGATCACACTGCACGAGATGGCGGAGACCGGTAAGCCGGCCGCCCTACTGATCACCTAGGCAGGCTCTCTGTCACACCGAGAAGGTCCCAGAAAGCCGCCGGCTGCTTCTCAATGCTTCAGTGGCTGCGCGGGGGCACATGGGTCAGCAGAAAGCAATGTGCGGTCAGTTTCACCGCAGTGTCCGCGTGGTGACTACGTGGCACAAACACCGGCGCACTGAAGTTCCTCACTTCTGCGCTTCTGGCTGGGATTTCATGATGCGATGCTGCTGATATCAGCGTGGCCCTTTGGCCGGGGCACCTGCCTGTCATCCGTCCTGTTCAGCAGACGCGGGTACCACGGACATGACCACACGCGTCCCCACTCAGCATGGCATCTGATCCCTTTAGGGGATGCTGGCGTCTCTTTCTCTCTATCTCTCTCTCTCTTAGTTGCTTGTTCAGCGTTCTGTTCCTCCCCTAGGTGGGAGGAGGTGAGATCTGGTCCTGGATTCAGTTCCACCTAGACGGCGGGCTGTGAATTGGACTGCTGGCACATGCTACTGTGTTATGTTTCTCAGCATGAATTCTGGGATATTCGATTTTTGAATTTTCATTTCTTAAAAATCATCTTTTGGTATATTACATTTTAAAAGAGAAAAATGATGCATTAATGGCACTTTACCTGATTTAAGGCATGATTTGAAATGCCTCTCACTCCTGTTGCACCCCTTGTTGCTTGGCTCCAGATGACGGCTGGCTGGAGGTGGTCCAGTCCCTGATCCGGGTGATTCCCCTGGACGACCCACTGGGCCCGGCTGTGATCACCCTGCTGCTGGACGAGTGTCCCCTCCCAACCAAAGTAAGCATCCCTCTTCATTACCTGTGCACCCTTTCTCCGCTTTTGGCAGGCGGGTTACTGTGACACCCGTTGTGATTCTCTCCTCCCTCCACCAGGACGCGCTGCAGAAGCTGTCGGACATGTTGAACCTGAGCGCTGCAGCCGCCCGCCAAGACGCCCTCATCCCAGCCAAGCACCGCAACACCACGGCCGTGCTGGGCTGCCTGGCTGAAAAGATGGCAGGTGTGTCACTGGGGCCTGCACATCACTCCCCTGATCGGTGCAAATTTATATGGTCATACTTCCATTGAAGTCCACCCATGGTTATCAATAGTCATGTTTACCGTTATGTGGTTTTTGCAGTTTGTTTTGCACAGAGATGTAGGAGAACTAGCAGAAGGTAGCAAGTGGGCTCTCATGTTCCAGTGACTCCCTACTTGATCCCTGATCCATTGACTCCCTACTTGATCCCTGATCCATTGCCTTTTCAGGCCCAGCCAGCATCGGCCTCCTCAGCCCCGGCACCCTGGAGTACCTACTGGAGAGTCTGGTAAGGAGACGCCTTCCGACATCGTGCTGCTACGTCTGACTCTGAGCTTCATATCTCACCAGTGCTTCCGTCCCTTTCCTTCCACCCCCAGAGCTCTGAGGCACACCCAACGGTCATGCTGTTTGCCCTCATTGCACTGGAGAAGTTTTCACAGACAAGTACGCGTCTCTCTCCGGAGAGTATTTGATAATCCCAGCATTGCACATGAAAGCCGTCTTTTCTGTAGATAAGAATGTTTGTGTCATTGGACTCTGGCCTGCGGTGGTAGCCGTAACGCCCCGAAAGATGTGGTTGACACGGGGGAGCTTATGCCTCTCGTCTCCTCAGGTGAGAATAAGCTGACTGTCTCGGAGTCATGCATCAGTGACCGGCTCGCCGTGCTGGAGACCTGGGCCAACCATCCGGACTACCTGAAGCGGCAGGTCGGGTTCTGTTCCCAGTGGAGCCTGGACAACTTGTGTGAGTATCTGTGAGGGCTTTCAGCGAGTGGAATCTCTCTGCTCCTTAAAACAAACAGTATCAGCTCTTTTTACTTTAGCCTATTTACCTTATGTGACTCATGGTAACTAGAAAACTATTGAAGGTGTGTTTGACGACAAACAACGAGTCAACTGGTTTGCCATTAGTGATGGTTTAGGCAGTGTATGAGCATTTGAAGCGCTGGTGCAGTGCATTGTGGGGAATGAGCTGCTGAGTCAGTCAACTACTTCTAAGCAACACTGTGGTCTCACCTATAGTTCTGAAGGAGGGCCGTCAGCTGACATACGAGAAGGTCAATCTTCAGAACATCAACGCCATGTTGAACAGCAACGACGTCAGTGAATATCTGAAAATCTCCCCCAGTGGTCTTGAGGTTGGTTTCCATTCAACCTTGTTGTGGGGGAAGATCTTGTGTTTAGGAATGTTATTGGGTATAGAAAATGTGTAATTAATGAAGTTTGAATTTGTTCTTTCATGGTTTTTCCATCACCTCTGTACATTTCCTGTTAAAATTGAATCTACATACATTCAGAAACGTCCAAATATACATTTCGTTTTAAACACTGGACAAGCAGCAATATTCAGTTTTTATGTTCTGAGTTAGACTACCCTACTTGTGCTAGAAGCCATGAGTGGATGCTTCTAATCCAATATACCAAAATACAAATGTGCACCAAGACTGTGATACTCTGTGATTCTCCACTGGGATTACTTGGAAACACTGAATTTCATTGGTAATAAGGTTGAGATTCTCCTTCATATGTCTGTTCAGTATATTGGTCATTGGGCCTGGTTCCCTCCGTGTCATACCCAGGCCCGCTGCGACGCCTCCTCCTTTGAGAGTGTCCGCTGCACGTTCTGTGTGGACTCTGGGGTGTGGTACTACGAGGTCACCGTCATCACGTCCGGGGTCATGCAGATTGGCTGGGCCACCAAGGACAGCAAGTTTCTGAACCACGTACGTGACTCCAGAGCTGCTGCCGCCACGTGCCGATGTCCCACTGTGCTGATGGCTAAGACGCAGCTCCGTGTTTCTGTTCGCAGGAGGGCTATGGGATCGGGGATGATGAGTATTCCTGTGCGTATGATGGCTGCAGGCAGCTAATCTGGTACAATGCCCGCAGCAAGCCGCACTCGCACCCATGCTGGAAGGAAGGTGAGCCTGACGCCCCGCTCGCCCCCCTCGCCTGAGCTGGGCGTCTTCTGGGTGCCCCGATACTTACCTCAGGTGTGACTCGCCTTATGAATGCGACGCTCTTTCCCTGTAGGCGACGCTGTTGGCTTCTTGCTCGATCTCAGCAAAAAGCAGATGGTCTTCTATCTGAATGGAGACCAGCTCCCTCCCGAAAAGCAGGTCTTCTCCTCAGCCACGTGAGTACGCCTGGCACGGGAATGGCAGTGCCCTCCGCCCAGAGAGCCCGCCACATCCTAGGGCTTTGGTCGATTTACTGCTCCATCACTTATTTTGCTGTGTGGTCATGTGACTAACATCCATTGTTCAGAAAGAGAGACACCTATACACACCCCAACCCTCATTATTGCCAGACTTGCCTTAGAATCGTTCTAGAATATTCTTCGTAAAGAAATGGAAAACAGTATTGTCTCGCTAATAGACGGCACTCCACCACTTATCGCTGCATGGATCCTGACATTGAATATCTTTAGCCGAACTCGTTGTTTGGTGACGGTTTTAGTCTCTTTGTCCTGAACGTGACATTTCTGTTGGCTGAAATAAGCCTTGCGCTCTGTTTCCGCCCACAGGTCAGGCTTCTTCGCCGCGGCCAGCTTCATGTCGTACCAGCAGTGCGAGTTCAACTTCGGGGCGAAACCATTCCGGCACACGCCGCCCGTGAAGTTCAGCACGTTCAACGACTTTGCCTCGCTGGCGTCCGACGAGAAGATCATCCTGCCCAGGTGAGCTGCATGGCCGTACCAGGGTGACGCAGACTTAACGTCATCTCAAAGGGCGCACTGCGGACCTCCCGTCATCTCAAAGGGCGCACTGCGGACCTCCCGTCATCTCAAAGGGCGCACTGCGGACCTCCCGTCATCTCAAAGGG
>JAODUD010000019.1:21449866-21481521 GCA_026784285.1 Stomatorhinus walkeri | reverse complement strand
AAAAATCTGACTTTTATTTTTTTATTATTCTTGAACAGAACATGGTAACACAAATGAAGTTGCTGGTGAAATTAGTATTTTACAGCAGTACATACCTAGAAAGACTGACTGGGTCAATTGACCCAGTCAGTCTTTCTAGTGTTAAGAAAGTTGCTTCCACTTCTTGTTGCAACAATTGTACTGTATCATATTTTGTTTGATTAAAGTAATACTCACTATCTCCACCTGCATCAGTATTGCAGGGATGGTCTTCAGGAAAGCTATGTCTGGGGAGATTTGTATCCCAGAAAATGTGGAGCTTGCATTCTGTGAGCTGGAGATCCTCTGTAAATGAGCTGAGCTGGTCTCCGTGGTCACCTGGGTTGGAAATTCAGCCATCACCAAATTTAATGATCTACACACTGAATCAGACACATAACCCTGTACAGTGACAGAACAACAGTGATCTAGATTGTCTCTTCCTAACTTCTCTTTCTAGTTCAACAGGGGTCTCTCTCTCCCTTTCCCCCTCTCTCTCTTTTCCTCTCTCTCTCCCTGTCTCTTTCTCTCTCTCTTTTCTTCTCTCTCTCTGCAATTTTTTGTCTTGCCTATCAGAAATTGGATGCCTGTATGAGACCTTGCATCCCTTCTGTGCTGTAGGTCTGAAGGAACAGTAGGGTGCGTTCTGGAGAGCTTGAAAGCGGGCTGCCTGACTGCTTTTTACGCTTTGTCAACCAATTTATTGATGGCGGCCCTGCTTTTGCCCCATTTCTGGAATTATTTGTCAATCCAAACAAGGTCATCGATGATGACACGGAGAGACTGCTCTCCTTCAAAGGTATGGAGGACTTGAATTTTGACAGTCGGAAAGAAGATGTATAATATCATTGTTAAGTGTGCATGTGCATTTTAAGGTGCTGAATGGGAGACCTGAGACGAAATGGAGGACTCACTTCCCTACCAGCCAGATCCAGTGGCCTTCGTGGAGGGTGTTGTATAAAGGTCCTATTCCCAAACACTCTGGAGACCTTCAGTGGAGAGTGCTGCATTGTGCCATGGTCACTAAGGTCTTTGTCACAAAGTTGAGGGCTGAGCTTTCTCCTTTGTGCAATCTTTCGCTGTTTTTGTGACTGTTTGAAATTGCTCTCTCTCTTTTTCAGCTCATGGATAGAGTCTTTTGCAGACTTGGGTTCTTTTTTCTAAGGAACTGTTTATTCTTGGGGTTGATTATTCGCGATGTCAGAAGGAGCTGCGTACCTGCTTAAACCTTATGATTGGAAGAACAACAGATTAGGGCGGAAGGACAAAGTGTAAACAACATGGTTATAGTGGAACGTGCCTTCTTTTGAGTTACTGATAACATCGACCTTTTCTCATATAAATGGTGCATAAACAAGGGTTTGGCTTTGGTGGTTGATGATGTTACCCTGGTGTTTCATTGGTGACGTGTGACGTCTTCTTAAATCGTGACATTGGGGTGTTTTGGGGGCTTGGGCTACATGGCCCCTTTATATGACCTTGCGCTGCCGGACGGTTCAATAAAGGTGTTTTAAATTCCCCCTCTATCCCTCCCTCCCTCTCTCTCTCTCCCTCCCTCCCTCTCTCTTGAATACATAAAGTGTCATGAATACATCCTGTCACAATATCATATGAAACATGTATACCAGCATTTAAATTAAATAAAAATGTAATGTGTCAGGATGGCCGAGCGGTCTAAGGCGCTGCGTTCAGGTCGCAGTCTCCCCTGGAGGCGTGGGTTCGAATCCCACTTCTGACATACCTCTTACATTTAGAACTTAGCTGGGAAAACGCGGTGTCATGAATTTTACTGTTTTTGGTCTTCGTTGAAAACGATCACATTATTTGAATGTATTACGTGGAGTTAAATGTAGGTAGAATTAACTTGAAATAATGTGAAATAGTTTTTTAAAATAAATAAATATAAAAATCTTTGTCAGAAGTGGGATTCGAACCCACGCCTCCAGGGGAGACTGCGACCTGAACGCAGCGCCTTAGACCGCTCGGCCATCCTGACAGTAGTGACAATAGTCGGCTGAAAGAATCACTGACAGGTTACCCTAATATATGTCGTCAGCTTGATGTACTTTGACTCATGGAAAATATTTCAAATATAAAGCTAAAATGGACATGAAATACGTGAACTAATACTGTACTAATGTGTATTACTCTCTGCTTCATAATGTTATTTTTTGCAGTATGTATACAGATTTATGTGACAGTTCTCTGTGTATCAGGTTAGCAGAATTCAACTGTATAATTTAGCGGTATAAAAAAAGGTTTTACATTTTTATACTGCGATTTAAAATTTTAAGTAAACAGAGCAATACACATGTGTTACGTCCTTCAACAGTTTGCATAACAAGCAGCGTGATGCAAAGGGTTAGGTGACGAGTCAGAATTTAGAAACCAGAAAGATTAGCTCTTGTATGTCGACCTATTCGCAAACCCAGAAGAAGGGCACCTCACTGCCGGACCGGCCGCAGCACTGGGACGAGACCCAGAAACACGGCAATCATGCGCAAATTCAGGGCGCTTTCCCTGGAGGCGAAAGTAGCCGCGGCGGCCGGAGCTGTGCTTCTGTCCATGGCGATCGCTAGAAATCTCATTTCTGAGCGCTTCGATATAAACGTCCGGGCGACCCTGTACCGAGTGCAATTCCTGCTGCTCATCAACTCATTCATGCTGCTGGGATCGCTGTTCGTCTGGAGGAGAATCGCCTCTGCGATGATTCTGGGGGCGAAGCCGCCCTCGCCCTGCCTCTGCCAGGCTTGGAGAGCCGGCGTGTTTCTGTTCCTCCTGTTAACCCATAGCAGCTTTTTGACTCTGTTTTATCTAGTGGCCGAGGAGCCGCATGCTTTGAGCCGGGTGAGCTACACCTGCTTGGGCGCATACGTCATCCTGCTCTTCCTCCTCTTCACCCTGGAGTGCCTGGCGCTATGCCGCAGGACCTTCAGCCGCCTATGCGCGAAGTTACAGGCGCCGGCAGGTAGAGAAGCGATGGTGCCGGGGGCGCCCGGCGTCCTGGGCAGACAGGCGCTCCTGGCCATCGCCTTGACCGTAACGCTTTGCACCTTCGGGCTCATGAATGCGTCCATGCCCCCGGAGGTCGTGCACTTGGAAATCGCGCTGGACAAACTCCCCCGCTCCCTCGACGGCCTCAAGATAGTTTTGCTGTCCGACATCCATCTCGGATCAACTGTCGGCCGCTCCAGGCTGGACCTAATAGTTTCTATAGTGAACAGGCTGGAGGCAGGTAATGTTGCTAGGATTCATGTCGTGTTCACGCATACAAAGGAAAACCGTGTAAGCAAATGCAAATTTGTGCAATAGCCAAGTGCTATAGTAAGGTAGGCATTTGTTTACACAAAAGAGGAAAAGAATTTCAGTTGTGTGAGACACTTTTACGTGTGTGCGGTCTTGTAGTAGCATCATTCTGCAACTTTCGATTGCATGTGGTGTGCAGTAAATATAATGATCACAGGTACTTGTGACCCCAAACCCAGATCTGGTGGCCATAACCGGAGACCTTGCCGACTCCCAAGTGTCGCGACTCTTGAGTGCCTCTGAGCCGCTGCTGGGGATGAAGTCCAAGTTGGGCTCGTACTTTGTCACAGGTGCAGTGGTCCGGCAATTGGGAGGCACTGTCTTTACAAAGTCCTTATTAAAGTTACCAGGACCTCCAAGCAGGATGCGCTCCAGAGATCCAGCACTTTCTGGCTTCTCTCCATCGTTTTGTCAGCTTGCCTGCTGCCTTACCTGCTTAACCTGATCTTCCCCAGGTAACCATGACTACTATACTGCTGACGTGAAGGCGTGGTTTGCCCACCTGCGCGCTCTCAACATCCAGGCCTTGCACAACGAGCATGCTCGCATATTCCATCCTGGCCGGAAGAGCGACTGGCTTTGCCTCGCTGGAGTGGATGACTTAGAGGCCCGTATACTGAGGTCAGTAAAAGGGACAGCTTATTATACCCACCCCCCAAGATAATCTATGGATTACTGCTTGTCTAATATAAAATCCTGCTTTTTAACAGCGAGTAGGCTTACGTAAGATCTTTTGAATGCAAAAGCTCTTATGCATGCAAGGAATGTTTTGTGACCATACAGTCGCAAATTTTAAATTGTCAAACTTAAGTGACTTTCTCATTAAGAGTGTGTTGAAAAAGTTCCCTCTATTACTCTGATGATGTCTCTGTTTCTGTTTTGTTTGCGTTTATTTATCTAGAGGGACCTGTTTTCTTCTGGGGCGCCCATGTAATAGTGAGGTAGAGGTAGACAGCGATGTGGTGTGGAATGCAGGGGTCATTATGCTTCGGTTGCCATGGTGATTGTTATTGATGCTGTGGTAATGGACTCAGCCTCGCGGGCCCCGGCAGGTACCCAGGGCATGGGATGAACTTGACAAAGGCACTGGAGGGATGCTCCTCTGACAGACCCATCGTGCTCCTCGCACACCAGCCTCGGGCGGCCCGCTGGGCTCTGCAGGAAAGACCTGACATCGGCCTGGTGCTTTCAGGTAACACTCAGAGCACGTCAGCTATGTTCCAGTCCAGGGTCTCAGGCACCATCAGCCTGCTGCATTCCAGGAAAGCGGTTTGTTGGGTTAACTGGTTAGGATTAACTTGATGATGTCAGGTGTGTCACTTAACAGCTAATATCTAATTCTTATCATGTCAAAAATGCTTGTGTTATGGCACAGTACAAGTAGGCTAATTCATCTAACTATGGGCCAGTATCATAACATAAAAAATATACTTCTAAAAAATGATGTGACATGGTAAATTTATACTAAATATTTATATTTTTCTTTAAATATAAAGCGGATATAAAGGTGTCTTGCTGGGAAGTACTATGCTTTTTTTGTTAAAGTGAAAGTGAGTAATTAGAAGCCTGACGTATTTTTTTGAGATAGATGCAGGCCTTTGGCAAAATTGGACTGGAATTTAAGTTGCACTTAAATTTCACGGTTATTTGGTACAGCAGTTACTTTTATGATGAGTAAAGAAATTCATAATATTATATCGATTATAGTGCAACATTATTATAATGGTTAAGTTTTTACACTGAAAGGGTGGTCTGTATAGAGTAGGTGTTTGTTTACTTCGAGACATTAGGACTGCTGACAGATTTAGTCCTGCGTCTGTCTGCACAAACACCCTTCATCCCTTACCACTGTACCTTCGCTCATACTGCTGTGTGCCGCGGCCTGGATGAACTCCCATGCCGCCGTGCAGAGACTTATGGGTAAAGGAGATCCCCTGCGGACCGAGCCAAGGGAGAGGAATATCACTAGAGAGAACTGATAGGAATAGTCGCTCTTCACCCCCCGCCCCCTTCCCTCAGCATTCGGAGACCTTGTGGGTCAACAGCATAATTGCCTGACTTTGCTTTCGTGTTCTAATCTGGGCCAGGACCGGGGTAATTTGAGGTTGTTTGGCCCCACCCACCCATCTGGCCCCGCCCACTCACTTGGTCCCACCCTTTCGTCTGGTGAGCCTGACACAGTGACTCATAGCACTGAGATGTGACCACGCTGACTCTGTATATATTTGTATGTTTCGTCATCCACACGGTGCTGAGAGGAAGCTGGGGGGGTACAAGGTCCCTGTTGTCTCAGCTGAAGAAGCGGCGGGTTTGTTGCTGACGCTGTGTGTGCATGTCTTTGGGAGGTGTTATTTTTACGTGCCCGAAAGGGGCCCTCCCCTTTAAATTCCTACCTTCTTTCTCATGACCAGACATTTTACAGGCCTTCCCTTTAAGTCTACTGGAGGATATAAGTAGAGACAGTAATGCGACGAATGAAGAATCATCTTACAGTTCCAAAAATTGTTTTATTAAGCTGTTTTTTTAAAGTAGTAAAAATATTGAAACATTTGAATAAAGGAAGCCTACTCACTGTGTTCCTCTAACCCAGGGGTGTCAAACTCCAGTCCCAGGGGGCAGGAGCCCTACACGCTGTGTTCCTCTAACCTATCATGGATGTTCATGTTTGGCAAACATATACTTTCAACTATGACACAGGCATAAGCAATCCTGCTCTTATAGTGCCCATATACAGCTGGTTTTCTGTCCTACCTGTTGAATACTTACCTGCCTGAGATCAGGTGTGGTTCATCATTGACCTGGTAGGCTATAACACAAAGGCAGAGGTGGAAAGTTCAGGTCCAGAAAGTACAAATCCAGACCAAGATTTTGTTTTAACCAACCAGTTGAACATAAAGAACTGCAGTCAGAGACTGGTCAGCTGGCCGGTTGAAACAAAATCTTGGTCAGGATTTATACTTTCTGGACCTGAACTTTCCACCTCTGCACATAACTACCAGGTGGTCCATAGTGTGTAAGCATTGAAAAATTAGACAATGTTACCATGGTAAAGGCATTGTTTTACGTAAAAATGACCAGAATGTATTGGACGCGGTTGGGGCAGGCAGAGGTTAAAGGTCGCACTCATGATGTTGCCCCTTCTAGAATCTCGTCTATCCCAGCATTCCTCAGGGTTCTGTCACACCCTGGTTTGGGGCTTAGAGCTAATGAGCCAGCGTATTCGTTCACTGCGTCTGCAAAAAAATGCTATGCGTCTGTCTGACAGAGGGCTGCAGAAAATCTCCCTAAATATGCAGCAGCTAAGTGAGAATTCTGAGTTTTCTTACTGCATCGCAAGGTTATTCTTCCATCATCTTCTCGACCTGCCATTTGCGTAGCGGGTATGATTATGATTCAGACAAAGGCCCGGCGATGTCCTGGAAACCAGATCCAGTTCCTTACTGTGTTAAAGGGAAAATGGAAATTGTAAAAATTTTTAAATGTGATCTAAGAATGTGTGCTGTGACATAATCCCATCTTTGGGCGGGTTTAGCTGAGTAACACAAGAATGCGACACAAAGGCAATGCAGATTTGCTGGTTTTCTGCCGTAATATGGTATTTTACGGCATAGAAGCTAATGATGCCAGAATTTACTGCCTGTTTATAGTTCATCATTGTTTAGTTGCCTTATTTTTAACGTAAATAAAGCCGTTTGCAAGGCCGTAGTTCTGGATGGCAGCCGGTTACCTCTGAGTGACACTGTGTACTTTTCTCTTCCTCAGGTCACACCCACGCAGGTCAGATCTTCCCCCTCTCTATTATGGCATACCTGTTGAACCCTTACTTCTGTGGCCTGTACCGCGTTGGCGACAGCAGCATGGTGTACGTCTCGCCTGGGACGGCACACTATGGTATTCCCATGAGGATCGGAAGTAGGGCGGAGATCACAGAGATCCTTCTGAGGGCACCATGAAAAGCCCCCCCCCCCCATTGAAAACACACACTTACACTCAGCACACTATACCAGGGGTGGGCAATCTTATCCGCAAAGGGCCGGTGTGTATGCAGGTTTTTAGATAACCTGTAAATCAGCTGTTCAAACCCAGGTGTGAGGACTCTCGAGCCAATCAGTCCTTATTAGTAATCTAATTAGGGAGTTGCGGCGAACACCCGCACACACACCGGCCCTTTGCGGATAAGATTGGACACCCCTGCACTATACTGTGCAGCCTTTAGAAACATGCGCCGTGGTACAAAACCACTTATTTACACTCTACGCTACCACTGAAGCAGTGGGTCAGAAGCTTGGACTTTATATCCTCATATGAAAGATTTGGCGATTTCTGCCCGTTTCAAGGTTTGAGACTGACACAGAAGTAAAACAGCATTAACTGTGGCTGTCTGATGTTCCCCGTCTGTATCTGTAACTGTATGATAATTTTATAAGCTAAAATCTTTCTTTTATCTTGTCTCCGACGAGCCCCATGAAAAGGCTGCGTCCATCTTCTCTGTCTGTGTGGCTCTTTTCCTCAGCACTGTGATTCAGATGCTTATCCGTTACTTCGTGACCTGTCCATTCAGTTTGCCGGCTCCCTGCTTTTATTTTTATAGATATTTAACTTGAATATTTAAAATATTTTATAATCTGCTTTGGGGCCCGATATCCATCCATCCATCCATTCATTTTCTATACCCGCTTATCCTACTTGGTCGCGGGGGGTCCGCAGCCTATCCCGGAAGCAATGGGCACGAGGCAGGGAACACCCACACACCATTCACACACACAGGCACACCTACGGGCAATTTAGTAACTCCAATTTGCCTCAGCATGTCTTTGGACTGTGGGGGAAAACCGGAGTACCCGGAGAAAACCCCACGACGACACAGGGAGAACGTGCAAACTCCACACACATGTAACCCAGGCAGAGACTCGAACCCAGGTGGGGCCCGATATTTCACTTGAATATTTAAAATCCTTTTGAATTAGCTTTTGGGCTCTCCGCATTGTTTGTATAAACATTTCACTTGAATATTTGATATCATTTGCCTCATGCCAGTTTGGAGTTTTAGTGTCTGAGTTGCAGCATGTGACGTCATGCTCAGCTAATGATGCAGAGGAAGAACAAGGAAAGGAATGAACTGGAGGATGAGTGCGACACGCTCGGTCGTGCCCAGAGGAGAGGCATGGACTACACCTGGTGCTCAGATGGAACGAGGAGCTGAAATTTTATGTCTGAACCTCTGAAACATGAATATTTGTGTCTGCAGATAGTTGGTTTACATGACATTCTGTCATAGGTGTGTCTTTGGTGAAATCTCCCCCCTTTTTTCATTCTGTTCCTTGTGAGTCCGTCTGGCCAAGAGATTCTACAATGAAGATTTTTGTCCTCTGTCTGTAATTACCGGTCCTGTGGTGTACCTTCTCACACAAATTTCGGAGGAAGCTGGGTATTTACTCAAGCTTTGACTTCAAAAATACTCTCAAACTTTTACTAATACTGGTTAAGAGCTTGGGTGTGTTTTTTGATATTTTGCAGACCATTAGGGTAAGCAACAAGTGCTTCCATTCTTAAATGAAGGATGAGATTGTACTCCTAGGCAGGTTCTTGCGATGTGTCCCTTGAATAAAATTGTAATTTTTTATTGTTGGTTCTGTGTGTTTATGACATCGTTTACCGTCACTGTACTTCCATCCGTAAGTGAAGCGTCAGACTGCTGCAAAACCCATTTTAAATTTCCACAGCTTGAACAGGTCTGAGAAGTCAAAAAGTAAATGCGTTAGAAGTTTGACTTTTCTGTGCTTACATGACCAGGCAACACAAAAATAACACCTACCCACCTCCCCCAGACACTCACACATCACACATGTGCCCACAGGGAGACTTGTGTATTTTACATGAATCATAAAAGGATGAACGGTGAATCGGGCGTGATGTGTGGCGTTTATCGGAAGACTTGGGGCATGTCAGCCCACAGCCTATCCGAGTGACAAAGACCTCAGTGTCTGTCCCAGGATCAGAAAGAGCTTTGGCAAACATCCGTCACAGTTGCTGGTAAATAGTTCACCCTGTGCTTTTTATGAAGCAAAATATCCATGCAGCCAGAGCTGGTCTTGCTCCAGAAGATACTTAATATGGACTGGATGGAAGCCTGTTGATGACAATGGTTGGTGAGGTTGTGTGTGTGTGTGCGTGTGTGTGAGTGAGAGAGAGAGAGAGAGATGAGTAAGTGTGGGTGGGACACTCAGGAGGGGTATAAGTACCAGGTCTTGACAGAGGTAGTTAAAGAATTCAAACCAAGAGGGTATCATAGTCAAGAGAGAGCAGTAACAGAGCTTTCTCAAGGCAAGATTCTCACCATCAAAGGCATCACTTAGACCGAGAACGAGATCCATAGCACTGTAAGAACACTGAGGAAGGAGGACTCAGCACTGCACGAAGTACGCTAGCTGCTGGAGAGAGAAACTGCATCGGTGCACTGAGGAGTGACTGGAGAAGCAGGGAGGAGTTTGACCTTCGGTGAAGTGCAGTTATCTAAAATCACAGCTCGCAAGAATCTGAGAGATGGCCAGCCATGAGGGTAAGTGACCAGTGGGGCTCCAGACCTCCAGCACCTTGGAGGTGATTCTTAGCATAGATCAGTATCATGTGCAGCTGGTGTCCTTCTCGCCCAGTTTTTCATTGGTTTTGCACTCAGGAATGACAGAATAATACTTCACTGGCTGAATGGGCTTTTCCACAAATTGTAACATTAAGTAACTGAGATTCCAAGAGGACTGACAAAGTCTTCATATGTACTCAGGCAAACATCTCAAAACCTCAAGAGGAGCTCTTCTCCTCAGACCATCAGACTTCTGCACAAGCCTGATGCCTTTTTATAACTGACTGTTAATTATTTATGCCTTTTTATGCATCGTATCTCAACTTCTCACATCGTCGTTTATTTTCTTCATGTTTGTATAAACTGCTACTTGTTCACTGCCGACCATGTGCAGTCTTCTGAATAGTGTTTCTATACATAGCCTTTCCTTTATCTTTTATTTAGACTTTCGTTTTGGCCTGCTAGTTCCCATTTTAACATAATTTAATTTAACCTCTATGTATGTATACTTGTGGCCAAAATTGTGGAAGTACCTAGCATTTTTGGCACAAATATTGGCAGTAATGTTTAGAAACAATCAAAGGTTTTACAAATATCATACACTTGGACGATTAAATAAGTAACTGGAGCAACTGGAATAAAGTTCCACAACCTCTGGAAATTGGATGTGTTTCCACAGTCTTGGCCACCAGTGTATAATATTTTTTTTATACTGTTGCTGGAGCGATTTCATTACAAGTCGTACTGGTATAACTGTGCATGTGACAAATAAAATCTTGAATCTTGGATTTGGGTTCTTAAAAATAGCTTGTAAATTTCTGGATCATTAGAAGATAAATCAATGGCAATAAAAATGCTTATTAAACAATATAACAGTAATAATGGAATTGTAGATCTTTCAGTATTCTCTTTATTCCCATAGCAGTCCCTTCCCTGCATCATTTGCCCAAAATACATTGCCCCAGGGAGTAATTCTATGGCACTTAAAGTTATACAGCAGTACAATCTGTGGAAGGATCCAGATGAAGGATCTGCGGCAGGAGAGAATGTTCATGGGAGTTTTACTTAGACAAAAATGTTTTGAGGGTGGAATGAAAAATACTTGGTTAAGTGAGATAACCAATTAGACTGTAGAGGAGGCAGGTCCAAGCAACTAGATGAGGCAGTACAAACCAATAAGGTGTCTTGGTCCCGCCTCCTCTCCGGTCTGTTTGGTTATCTCTCTTGTCTATAATTTTTGCTCCGCTCTCAGAACATTTTTGCGTAAGTAAAACTCTAACGACTGGAGAAAAAACCTCTGAAGACGTGTCCCCCGTCTGGACGCACTATTCATCATCCAGTGAGATTAATATCCATGTCTCGTACTTCAACATGCAGTGGGCTTTCCACAAGTTAGTAGCTGTAGAAGAACTAATAATCATGTGTTACATATCAACTAATCTGCAAATTCTTTTTCCATCGTTTTGCGAATTGCTTCTTTTTCGACTGGCCAAGAAATTCATCACAGGCTGACATAAAAACAAAATTGCGACAATTCGGGGTTCTTTCAAAATCTCCATTAATAGTTATGCAGTTCTTATGGACAGAAATGCAGTGGGCCAATGAAGAGGCCAGTGAAGATTACTGTCCAGGTTACGGTGAGTTTGACCCCTTCCTGACGGACCACGTTCCCCCACAGTCCCCGCAGTTCTTCGTGCCGTCGACCTGCAGTGCCCGACCAACAACCGCGCCCACCGCACTGACGAGATGGACACGGAGCGGCTGCTCCTGCGCAGGGGGCAGCCCTTCTCCATGGTGCTGCAGTGCAGTAGAGCATCACCGCTGCCGCCAAAGCGAAGCATCAACCTCATCCTGCACCTCGGTGAGCAGCGTGGCTTCCAGCATCGCAGCGAGTACCTTCTGCTTAAATATTAGGTTCACTCGGGGACTATTCTAGGATCTTTTAACTGTATCATTATCCAATAATATGCTTTGAGCTGGTGAGTGACAGGGGCGTGTCTATTCTGTGGGCCAATCAGCTTTCAGCTGAGGCCTGTAACCCCACCCCCTGTAAACATCCCTATGTTCAGTTTATTTTATATAGAGCTCTTGCTATCGTAGGTGCCTCAGAGCACTTGTTTACATATTTAAACACAGCACACTGTATGAACAAAAAATGCCAGAAGATAAGGGCACAGAGGAACAGAAGACTTAGGTTGGACTAGTTGGTGGAAAACATCTCTGGGGGGGTCCATGGACAACTGGTTGGCCTCCCCACCAGGCCACACTAGCTGCACTAATTCAATTAAATGTCCAAATATCTGCAGGTAGGTGATGTTCAGTTGGGCCACTTCTGGTCCAATGTTATCTGCCGTTGTCCCATGTCACTGGCTGTCATCGTGAAATAAGGAATCACTGTCATCAAGACTGCAGCTTTATTTTGAAGTCAGTAAGCACACCTGGAGCTCCAGGAATCCCAGGGGAAGGTTAGGGGAGGAGAAGGGTCACTACACTGACAAATGAGCCATGGAGACCGAATGTAGCTGGGATATGATGGGATATGATGGGATATGATGGGATATGATGGGATATGGTGGGATATGATGGGATATGGTGGGATATGATGGGATATGATGGGATATGATGGGATATGGTGGGATATGATGGGATATATTGGGATATGGTGGGATATGATGGGATATGGTGGGATATGATGGGATATGGTGGGATATGATGGGATATGATGGGATATGGTGGGATACGGTGGCACTGGCTGCATCATCTGCTGGGTGCTGGGCTGGCCTGCCGTCCTGGGGGATTAAAGATTGCAACATCTTATAGCCTGTGATGCTGGATCTAACGTTTAACTAATGCTACACTTATTTTTCGCGTATAACACATATTTTGATTGGATGAGCACCGATGTCTGAATCACAACAAAATGCATGTATATCATTGATTGGTTGCATTTGAAGGGTGGGAAAGGCGAAATAATAATAATGTTGCATTATCGAACGTTATGTTGTGTGTCATGGATACTTTTTGCTCCAAATCTTCCGACCACTGTATCGATCTGAGACAGCAAGACCAAGACCAAAGACCATCGAGACTGTGACAAGACCAAGACCACGTAAAAGTGGGCTCGAATCCAAGACCGGTCTCGAAACTCTTGAGATCAGGTCCTCTAGGCTGCACACACACTGGTTTACAAAGGCAGGATGGTTCTTGGAAAACTAAACGATGCAAATAATACGTGTTTGCTGGAAAATCTCAGTCCTGTGATCTGTCTCATGTGCTTTACTGAGCAGGTAAAGAGGGCGACTTGGTGGTGAAGGTGTCAGAGGCTCTTGGAGAGCGGGGCCAGTGGTGGTTCCACCAGCAGGGGGCGCAGAATGAGCTGCTCCTGACAGTTCACACACCAGCTGATGCACCGGTGGGGCTCTACAGGATGACTGTTGTGCTGCTGGATGCTGATGGACACATTCAGGAGCGTATTCACGCCGGAACATTCTACCTGCTTTTCAACCCCTGGTGTAAAGGTCAGCATCTGCATTGCATGCTGGGACATGTGTCGCACACATGAACATGTATGTTTATACACACAGAAATTCATTATCAGCCTGCTTTTATTTTAGTCTGGAACTTGCTAAATCATTTTAAGCAATTTACATGCAAAGGCCCATTTGAATTCATGTCCATAATGCTGATAACATGCATGTAATACCTATTTCTAACATGTAAATTGATATCTGAATTTTGAGGATTTGTCAATATGCATCCCATGAAATTACATGAAACAATATTCAAATTGACTCATTTATACAAAGCTTGCCCGAAAATGCACCGGAGCCAATGTCACATCTATAATGCTGGAATTGCCCATAACTATATCAATTCACATTCATTAACATTGCAGTGCATGCTGGGAATGGGCTACAACTGACATAGTGTTTTTTTCAGGCTGTTTCGTTCGTAGAGACAGTGTCATTCTGGGTATTTGCCCTTTCACATTTAATAGGCCAGTAACAGCAGTAAAGTGATTCTGGGAAGTCACTGTTCTGCAAATAGGGTTGTCTGGGAACACTTCCTGTTTGTGTCCAGTTAGCATCTCAGTGGGCCGTTTGTGTCTCCTTTCGCACTTGCTCTGTCCCAGCCGACGCGGCGTACTTCCCTGATGAGGAGCAGTTGCAGGAGTACATACTGAATGAGAACGGTCTGCTGTACCAAGGCTCCTGGGAGATGATCCACCCCTTGCCCTGGAACTTTGGACAGGTACCACACCAGGCCTGCTGCAAACTGCAGTCAGTATGAGACACTTCTCACTCCAATGTTTTGTTTTGTGTTCATTTTAAATAAATTAATTCTCACAAAAGGACCCTCAGTTAGGGTCTATAAGCTCATAAGAAACATGTGAGACATCCTGGATCAGATGCCAGTCCATCATTGGTTACTCAACTGGAAATTTACCAGTTTTCGGACTGTGGGAAATGTAAACAGTGGGGTAACACACTAGCCATACACAGAAGGCACCCTCAGCTCAACCCATGACTCACTTTGCTGGTTCTATATATGGAGGAAAGAGAATTTTATATCATTCCCCCACACTTTAGTGACTGTTTGTGGCCACCAGGGGGCCCCCATCATGAGGGGGTCAGTGCAAATGTGTGATTAGAGTATCGGTAAACAGCTACAGCACTCAGTACAGGTAAGTTTATACAGAGCAACAAATAATGGTTACAAATGCACGTTAAACACATCCAGGACAAGGTCATCAAATAGGACGGGGGGTGGAAGAGACAGCAGTGGGGGGGAGGGGTTTGAGACAGTGAGAACTTGGGAATGAGAGAGGGAGACCTGGGAATCAGTCTGTCATGTCAGATCTAATGGATGCATGGGAGGGCTGGACCTGACCGCTTGCTTGGTGGCTTTAAGGCACTTCTGCCAGGTGGGTGCAAGATTGTCAAATGCAAAGAAACAAGCCTGTTGCAGCCCTCCGTCCTCCAGCAGGAGCAGGAGGAGAGAAGGAGGAGAGAAGGAATGGTTAAAGGTGATGAGATGGCAAACAGGCCTGAAGACTGACATTCAGTTTGGCGGAATGGGTCTGGCTCATGCCAGCCTGTGTTACCCGTCACTCGACCCCCCAACTGTGTGTCCCTTCTGATGAAAGCATCTGCTGAAAAAACATGAAATGCGGAGTGCTTGGTAGGAGGGCATTTCTCCCACTTTGTTTGTTTTTTTTTTGATAGTTTGAGAAGGACGTAGTGGACATCTGCTTTGAAATTCTGGACAACTCGCCGGCAGCGCTGAGAGACCCGGAGATGGACACGGCCAATCGGGGCGACCCGGTGTACGTGAGCAGGACTGTGACGGCCATGGTGAGGCCCGCCTGCATCCAGGGCTCCAGGACTTCAGGAACGGGTTATAAATCATCCTCCACTGTCAAAAAGTCCACCACAGGAAACTGTACAGCAAGGCGTTAGATATATCATCTACTAATACAGTTCAGTGGAATAACACTGTGCTAAGTCTGATTGGCACATATATAAATAGAAACACTATTAATTCGATGATAAATTAAGGAGATATTACAGCGGTCAAAGCGTTTATCATCAATTGAGCCTTAAGAATGTTACGATGTTGGTTAGATATTTCACAGCAATAAGTCAGGAGGTGAGGTAATTAGATACATCCTTAGCTGTCCAACAAAACCTTGCCAGACAGGTTGTGCATGGAAATATAATACATCACACATACTTCTTTATGACAGCTGATCGTGACACTGCTTCTGTGACACGACACCCTGTCTGCCTGCCCAGGTGAACTCCAACGACGACCGGGGCGTGCTTTCAGGCCGCTGGGATGGGGAGTACTCGGATGGGGTGGCGCCCACACGCTGGACAGGCAGCGTGCCCATCCTGAGACAGTGGAGCAGCGGCGGTGCGAGGAGAGTGCGATATGGCCAGTGCTGGGTCTTCTCAGGTGTGGCCTGCACAGGTGAGGCGGGGAAGGGGATGGTCTCCTACGGATGGGGTCACTGGATGGGCCACAGATGTCAATCACAGCCTTGTGTTAGACACCCACATACCACTGTGACCTCCATGCAGAAACCTTCTGTAGTCCAGACCTTCTAAACTCCTCTTTTGTAAGACCCATGTCTTGCTTTCGCTCATGTACAGCACTGTGCAAAAGTCAAAGAAAATGTTTAAAGCTATTTATTTGGGTAGGAAGTGTACATTTTCTCAAAAAAAGTAACAAATAAAACTCTTGAATCCAATTAAACATTAGAACAGATACAAATTAACAGTGACACAAAACGAAAAAAAAAACTAAAAAAGTTACACATATCTTGTTGGATGGCTAGAAGAGCACAATCGTTTCCTCGGGGGCACATCAGTCACTCTTACGCCGTTCCCCTGGTCCACAGTCCTGCGCTGCCTGGGCATTCCCACTCGCTGCATCACCAACTACTCCTCTGCCCACGACACAGACGGCAACCTCACAGTGGACTACTTCTACAACGATCAGCTGGAGAGCATATCTGCTGGCAAGAAGGACATGATCTGGTGAGATCCTCAGCACTGCTCCCATGATTCTCAGCACCCAGAAGTATGGTTCTGTTAGCACATGTCGCCGCAGTCTGATGAAAATTATGGACGTCCGCTTTTTGATTATTGTGACTTTTAATCAAAAATGGAATACACCCATTCTCCTCTGCCTACTGATACGATCTGACATCTAATTGACTAATGAACAAAATGTTTTATGAAGTCATCTATTTAACTAGTATTAGTTAACATTTGTATGGATTACTTTGTATTACAACATTCATAGGTAGATAACTAACATCATTGTTTGTATCTTGTATCTAGTTGACACTGACATATTTGCCTGCCTGGCAACAATCCGCGTAAGTTCATTAAAAACATCAAGCCATTCACTGACGGCTGTGTAAAGACAGGTTTCTATCTGTGGCGCTGAGGTTGTCTCATTGTCTTGTTTCAGTTTCAGTTTCTGAAAAAAAATGCATTTTTTTCACAGTCCCAGAATTTGGATTTTTGGAGATTGGTGTTTTTCATTGGACAGCGATGATGTGCTTCTTCACAGGAACTTCCACTGCTGGGTGGAGTCATGGATGAGCCGGGAAGACCTATCCAAGGATTACGATGGATGGCAGGTCCTGGACCCCACACCCCAGGAGAGGAGTGAGGGTAAGGCCTAGATCTATCAACACGGACCATGTGTACGCAGTTTTGCCTACACCTCTGGATCTGACCACATTTGTTCTTGTTGGTATTTGTGGCCAGTTTAGATAAAAACAAAGTAAGCATTTTTTGATGCAAAGAGGTATTCCAGATAGCACTAGAGTACAGTGTTTCATTGTATAATAACAATGAAGATATTCTATTCTATTCTATTCTATTTATGACATTTACTTAGATTCCAAATGATCAAAATAGCGATCTGTAATGTTTTTATGTTCTCTTCCTTTGTGCGTCCCCCCTCTCTGTTCCTACCCCCCAACTCTCCCCCTCCACTGGATGTCGTCCTGTACCCCTGCCTCAGGTGCGTTCTGCTGCGGTCCCTCCCCAGTGAGAGCCATAAAGGAGGGCGAGGTGGGCGTCAAGTATGACACAGCATTCGTCTTCTCCGAGGTCAACGCCGACCTGGCCTGCTGGATCGTGGAGCCAGACGGACAGCGGACCCCGGCTTCCCTGAACCACGCCACAGTGGGCCGCAACATCAGCACCAAGAGCGTGTATGGAGATGAGAGAGAGGACATCACCTCCCTCTACAAATACCCAGAGGGTGAGCTGTGATGTCACTAGACCACAGGGTGTCAGTCATAGTGAAACCTGAAAGCTACAGTTATATGAATTAGAATCTGTAACATTGTCATTGTGCCCTTTAGTTTTTACACTAGTGGCCACAATTGTGGAAACATTTCCAATTTTTAGAGACTGCAGAACTTTATTCACCTGTTACTCCAGTTACTATTTAATTGTCTAGTGTTGGGATATTTGTAAACATTCTTTGATTGCTTATAAACATTACTGCCAACAATGCTGTGTTTCCACAGCTGTGGCCATCAGTCTACATGAAGGGTCTCCGCATAAAATGAAATGTCGCTGACGTATGATGCATTATGCTGATGTCATTATGGTAACCAGCCCCACTGTCAACAAAATCCAAACCAGGCTCGAAGAAGGAGAGGGAGATGTTTGAGAAAGCGGGCCGCAGGATGACTCAGCGGGGTACAGGGGGGGGTCACCTGGAGCTGGCCATCAAGCATGCACCAGCGGTGCACGGCACCGACTTTGACGTCATCGTGGAGGTGCGGAACACAGGCGGGGAAGACGTGCCTGCCAGACTCACTATCACGTCCAACGGCGTCACTTATAACAGCCTCCACCGGGGCGAGTGTCAGAGGCAGAGTGCCAGTGTCACCGTGCCAGCACTAAGAGGTGAGAGCCAATAAGGGCTGAGTGGGGGGGCTAAGCAAAGCCAAGACTGGCCCATGATGGCACTACCAGCCCATTCAGCTTTGGAAAGGTACAACACCACAGTGTGAAAGGCAGTTAATGCAGGTCACAAAACAAGTAACATCCTGAATGCTTTCATGATACAATAAATCACACCACATGTTCTTTCACAGTCTCCAAATATGTGATTGTGGAAAAGCGTGCTTGTGTTTTTCTTTTTGATACTCCATCTGCATCCCACTTTTCTTCATCCCTCGTTCCGTCACATTTTTCGTAAATTTGTATTGGAAATTTTTCAGATTACTCCCACAGATATCTAGTGTGCAGCTCAAAAGTATTCAGCCAACTTTCATTTGTTTAACCCTCTTTCATCCCTTATTTTTCATCCCTCTATTTCCTCACTTTGACTTCAGTTCATTTTTGGCACCTATCATCACCTAGTTTTTCACCTAGAAAATCCTTTCTACCTCTCAAACGTTCCACCCATTATGGGTGATGTTGATATTCAAACCGTACCCCTCTTTTCAGAAAGCTCATAGGCTGAGTGTGAGCACCCAAATAATTGCACAGGACACGGTATGCAGTGGCCTACTGATGCTGCTCAGACAATCACATTGGCATTTTGTTGCAGAAATGCACCTCTAGATGCTCAAATAATTGTGCAGACTGAAAGACCTGTTCCTTCGTACCCCTAACCCTAACCCTGCCAGTTAACCCTGCATTTTATAGAACAGTAGTTCTGAAATGTTTTGGATCAATCCAAAGTAGCCAGGTACCACTTGGGTGGAAAACAATGACTGTAGCAAATTATTGCGGCCTTGTCATGTATTAATATCTTGATTTTTCACCAAAACCTGTTATATCGTGCATCTCTACGTCGAGCAGCGCACAAGGAGGTGCTGCGGCTGCGCTATGCGCACTACGCCTCCTGCGTCTCTGAGCACCACCTGCTCCGGGTCACGGCTCTGCTGCAGACTGACGGAGAGAGAAACGTCGTCCTGCAAGAGGTCAACATCCCACTGAGTATACCGGAGCTCCACGTCAAGGTAGCGAGCACCTGTGCTGATGGCGGCCGCCCATGAGAGGCGTGCAGGCGCGTTCCAGAGCTGCCCCTTTGATTAGGAGTATGAGATAAGGGGGCATGAGTATGGAATGCGCTTCATGCTCTGCATGATAGCGATTTTACCAGGGGGGCGGGATTGAAAATGCTATGTGAACGTATTAAAGTACTGAAAATTTATATTTGAAAATGTGGCTTGTGTTAGTTACATCAATCTGTAATAATAATTTATTGAAAATGTATCTGCACTTAATTTTTTTTTACAAATTTATTTATCTGCATCAGTGATGGTTGGGCTCTCTCACCTTGCACCCCTTGGGAGGAAAACCTAGAGTCACTTATGCCATCCATCCATCCATCTATCCATCCATCCATCCATCTTCAAATCGCTTCATAGGGTTGTAGGATGTTGTAGGAGGGCCTGGAGCCTATCCCAGACAGCATTTGGGAACAGGCTCACTGTGGGTCGGATCCCAGTCTGCACTCAGCTTCATCATATCGTATTTATTGTTGGAAAAAACGAGATGTTTGATATTTGATTCAAACTAAACATTTCCATGGAAATTTGGCATAAATATTTTAGCCAGTGTTTTGAAGTTTATACTGACTCAACTATCTTATGTTGGAAAGTTAAGCTACTCTGGTTCCACCCAGGTCCTATGGGTGCTTTAAGAAGCTGTTCATACTGACTGTACCATTAGCTTAGTGATGTTTTAATGCGGTTTGTTAATGCTGACCTCACTCTCTGCTCTGCTGCAGGTGCAGGGGGAGGCTGTGGTGTCTCGCAGACTGATCGCCCGCGTTACCTTCAGCAATCCGCTGCCTGTCACATTGAAAGGGGGCGTGTTCACACTGGAGGGGGCGGGACTCACCCCTGCCAGGGAAATCCCAGCCCTGTATGTATTTGCACGTCGGCCCGCAGACACGTGTGTGACATAGGAGATGTGTCTCGGCCGTCACTGTGACAACTATGTGCGGACATTGGCATTTACTAAGAGGCTTCTGGGGAGAAATTCTCTTCATTTTGAATCTCCTCAATCCGCTTAACTCAACTTGCCTGTTCGCTTACTGCCTCAGACTGAGACTGAGAATGATGAGTGTATGAAGGTACCAGAGGGCAATGTCTTGCATGGTTCCATTCCAGCCTAACTGACCACAGGCCTTGAACTGAGATCTGATGCTGCTTCATGGCCTTGTGGTCGGTAAGCTGACCAAACCTTTCCCGGAACGCAGGAGGGAAAGTGCAGCATGTCCCGTTATTTGCCCCGTTCATCCCTCCTTGCAATTACAAACCTCTCCTGGCGATAACACAGTCTTTCCTCTCTCCCTCTTTCCCGCTCTGAAGGAAACGCTGCTGCTTTCCCCAAACTGCACATAACACCAGATTTTCTTTCATATTTCAGCACAGGCCAGGTCTTACCTCAGACTAATATGTCTGTAAAAATTGATGCCATTTGGCGAGATGGAAAAGAGACCTTGTTTTATGTGACAGCTGGAAGCAATTTACTATTCTAATTAGAATTGCGCAAGAAATATAAACGTGGTTATAAGTCAATGTGATTTTTCACTTTGAAATTAATATATGAACAATATGAGCATGGTATCCAGTTTAGTGAATATAAAATAAATGGTGCAGTGGTAACTAGTAAGACTGGATCCCATTTTTTGTAAGTTATTTGTTGATGCATAAGTAATGGTTAGAATTGTATAAAAACGGTTCAAGTAAATGGTTCACTTTCTTTTGATCAACCTGTTTATAGTCTGTTTGTATAAATGTCAGTCTTCATCTCTGATAAATCTACTGGACTCAGTCCCGAAAGTGCGCCATCAGAACTGAGAGGTTAAACCTTTCCACTCATTGCAGTTGGTTGACTGATGTTCTTTTACAGAGGGGATATTGGACCAGGGGAGGAAGTCACTATCAAGTTCTCCTTCAAACCCACCCGGCCAGGCTTACGGAAGCTGCTGGTGGATTTTGACGCAGACAGGCTGAAGGATGTCAAGGGGGTCGCCACGGTGATCGTGCGGGGCAAGTGAGACTGGCATATTGGGGGGGGCAATATGTCTAGCAGCACCCGTGCACACAGCAACAGACATCATCTTGTGCGACGTGACGTCCCAGACCAAACTTCCTCCTTGTTTGGAGAAAAGCGACCGTCAGCAGGTTCACACTGGGCTCTTAAAGGGCCACTTCAGCTGACACTGTTATTTAGCGTGTGTCCCTCCTGGTCCTGTGCTTCTGAGATCCTCATATTCAGGTAAACTGAATGAGGACTGTATAACTGAACTAAGTATGTTTGTCTAATCCTGGTCATTCTGTTTGTTAATGCTGTAATATTTGGTGGATTACATATGAAAATAAAATGTGTCAGAATGATGCACTTTGACTGGCAATTCTAAATGTAAAGATTATTAAGGGAGTGTGGCTCCGGGGGCGAGGCCTCTGTGCCTGGGATCAGACGGTCGCTCATCGCCATGTCTGCTCCGGGCCCTTGGAAAAACCCCTGAAAAATGCTTCTGAGGCACTGGATGGATGGAATGACCCTGCGCTCAGTACCCAAGCAAGACAGCAAGATGGGATGCATGAAAGACTCACTGCAATGTACCTGTTCTCACGCTAAATGGCAGTACTTGTAGAAATTTTATTTGCCATCCAATGTCTAACCTGCACTAGACTGTCGGTAAACCTGACTGACATTCACTGGCTGTTTATTGCAGAGCACTGAGTTATTTATTCACCTTCTGAAAATCACCATGATTTCCACAGCCCCAGCGAGCTGGTTAAATGGGGCAAGAGCTCATCAGCACCTGTCCAGGCTTATCACACAGCCCTTGATCTCCTATGGGGAAATGGGAACACTAGTGTAAATTAAGTTGTCCACAAATGTGTAATTAATTCAGGATCAAGCTGTAAAGTTGCGGGCAGACTGATCACTGTTGGGCCCTGGGCGAAACTGCTTAACCCCAACTGCTCCCGATGTGCTGGATACTGAGCTCTGACAAGACGTTTGCCTCACTTGTATGTTGTATGTATGTTGTTTTAAATATGTATATGTTATTACGGAACAAATACCAGTATCTAGATTGTGGTGGAACCGGTAGTATGTGCCCAAAAAAAAACAACTGGGGACAGGATGATTACTTTATAACAACATATTATTACACAACATACTGGAATTGCACTTGCTTAACCAAGACTGAAGTACACTTAAGTTTACCAGAACATCACAACACAGCCGCATTCCATTACCCACAACCTGCGAGCGACTGAATTGTATCTTTCGCTTTTTCATTGCATCAGCCGCTCAGCACCGACTGCGCACAGCACACTTCCAGGCTAGGGAGATCGACAGCCCTACCAACCAATAGAACGCCGTGTTTTACCAACCCGCCTACTGAAGCACCCAATGAGATTTGTCGCTCGGCAGACGTACTTCTACCGCCGCCGTGCTCTCCCGCGTGCGTTGGTTTTGTAGTGTCTGTGTTGTGCGCGAGACAAGAAGATATACTGAGTGAGTACCGTAAAAATGATATCATGATTAAATATTAAGTTATAGGGGAGTTGTTTGCGATAAAATATTTAAAATGTATCATTTGTTCTTTAGATGAAGCCTGAATCCAAGCTGTCGGTTTCGCTTCAGTGTCAATTCGGTTCAATGAAGCGTAATTGATTAAAACCCGGAATAAAGATTTCGCAGTTTTAATACCTAAGTAATGGCGAAAGTTAGCTTTAAAACATAGCATAATGAATCTTGTTCCGTTTTAATTGCGTCATTCTTTATAATAGCTAACCACGGCAGTACGTGGCGCTAGCATGCTGTAGGTGCATATTGTAAATGTGACACCTTTCAGGTCCCCGGCTTAGGCAAAGGCCAGCTAAACCCGAACAGCGGGATCAGGTACCCGGTTTAGGCAAAGGCCAGCTAAACCCGAACAGCGGGATCAGGTACCCAGTTTAGGCAAAGGCCAGCTAAACCCCGGACAGCGGGATCAGGTACCCAGTTTAGGCAAAGGCCAGCTAAACCCGAACAGCGGGATCAGGTACCCGGTTTAGGCAAAGGCCAGCTAAACCCGAACAGCGGGATCAGGTACCCAGTTTAGGCAAAGGCCAGCTAAACCCCGGACAGCGGGATCAGGTACCCAGTTTAGGCAAAGGCCAGCTAAACCCCGGACAGCGGGATCAGGTACCCGGTTTAGGCAAAGGCCAGCTAAACCCCGAACAGCGGGATAAGGACACAAGACAAACGCCCGGTTATCTCTCCGTTCATTAGTGTTACGCGTGTGTAAAACCAGATGGCTCCAAATGTTAACCGATATGTAGGAACATATGCAGCAGCATCAATATATGCAGCCTTGCTGACTTTTTGAATAAAGCACGATAAATCTCAGTATTATAGCAATACTTTGATTGTTGCTGGATGGTCATTGGATGATTTTAGTCATTAGATTGGGTACCTTGCAGTACATTAACTGCTGTAAACACTCTTACAAATGGCTCCCCTTTGTTGATTGCCTGTGAATTAAATTATGTTCCACGATCAGTAAATTGAGGATCTGACGTCTGATATCGTGCTGTTTCCAGGGGCCTGAAGAAAAACATTCAAATCGGCAGCGATACCATGAATATCGGAATATGTGTATAAGCCACTTTATCCTATAATTTCCAAATTCTTCTGGCAGAGCAGATTAATCTGTCTTTCGTTTTCACTGTAGTTGTCAGGACTGAGTGTTGGCCCGTTGCCTCTGGTTTGTGTCCCAGCGCACAGTCCCTAGCAGCTGGGCGGCTCCCTAGGTAATCCTTATAATTATCTGAAGCAGTGTTTCCCAACCCAGTCGTCGGGGAACCCCGGACAGTCCACATTTTTGCTCCCTCCCAGCTCCTAGCTAATCAGGAACGCCAAACACCTGGTACAGGTGCACTGGGAGCTGAGACATGGACTGTCTGGGGTTCTTCGTGGACTGGGTTGGGAGACACTGATCTAAAGGGCTCAAGATCACATGTAAACCAGCCTGCTCCCTTTAATAGGGCACTTCATGCTAGCATTCAGGGTATTTGTATGAATGTACTAGGCTGGTACGCTGTTGTTAGCGGCTGTAACAAGACATTGAATAAATCTAAGCACTCCTGGGGTATTCGTGAGAGGCGTGTGTGGCTGTTTGGCATATTTCGGGCCTCAAATCTTTATTACCGTATATAGCAGAGTGATGTCACTCTGAATGCTTCATGCTGGTAAATAAGTAAACACAATAAATATGGCAGTATTTATATAGCGGAGTGCAGCTCAGTTGGTTTGGACTGTCTATCTGCGATCGGAAGGTCACTGGTTCTGATCCCGTGGTCAGCAAAATAATCACATCACCACTGGGCCCTTGTAGGCTTTCAGGTTATGGTAGCATTCTGCATATATGCACGAATATTGAAGGCAGCCTGCTGTTGTTAGCAGCTATAGCAAGACATTGATTGAATCTAAGCTCTGCGTCGTTCCAGGGGTGTCTGGTAAATGGTTGATCGTCTGACTCTAAGTTGTACTTTTACAAATGGCGATAAAGTATCACCGTCATCGCATCTGGACCAGGATGCTTTGAGGACTCGGTACACAAAGGCCCTGTGTGAATGCCTCTCCCTCTGTGTCTTGTGTTGCATTGTGTTGTAGGTCCCAAAATGGACACGTCCCTGACTGCCAATGAGATCCGCAGGAAGTTCATCGACTTCTTCGAGCGAAACGAGCACCAATATGTCCACTCGTCGTCCACCATTCCGCTGGATGACCCCACCTTGCTCTTCGCTAATGCCGGCATGAACCAGGTACTCCTCGGGGCCAGTGACGCTGTCACTTTAAGATGGGCTGGTGTGGTACTGACGTCCTCCTGACTGGATCTCTGTGCGATAGGCTGCCTTGCATGGGGTTGGGGAGACTTGGCTGAAAGATGCATGATTTTACACACTTTACACACTGTTTTTGTCTTATTTTGGAATAGTGTTTCCTGCCTATTCTATGCTATGTTGTGCTGGCAGCCACTGTTTAAAACACTAAATCTGTAGTATAAGAGCAATAAATTCAACCATAAAATACTGAGAGTAAATTCAAATGTAATGAACATATAAAATTTAACTTATTAACCCATGTCACATTGTTTAAATGTTTATGCCCTATCATAAATGTGTCCTTAACTCTGCTCTGTCTCATTAACGCCTGTAATTCCTCCCTCTTCGTCCCATTTTCGTAAACACTCTGTCTGCCCCCAGTTCAAGCCCATCTTCCTGAACACCATCGACCCCTCCCACCCCATGGCCAAGCTCCGGCGTGCGGCCAACACACAGAAGTGCATCCGCGCGGGCGGCAAGCACAACGACCTGGATGACGTGGGCAAGGACGTCTACCACCACACCTTCTTCGAGATGCTGGGCTCCTGGTCCTTTGGGGATTACTTCAAGGTGGAGTGGCATCCCTTGGTTTCACATTCTCAAAGGGGGGGGGGGGGGGGCTTCATTCATGTGAGGGGCGGAAGCTGGAGGATGATGGGTTTTTATACGTTTATGGAGCAGGTAGTAGATGAACGAATGTTTGTAAACTAAAATTATAATTTTTTAAGCTGTTTTGGTCTTTCTGCAGCATCTGGCCTGCAAGATGGCCCTGGAACTGCTAACCCAGGAGTTCGGGATCCCCATTGATCGCCTCTACGTCACTTACTTCGGTGGCAACGCCGAGGCAGGACTGGAACCCGATCTGGAGTGCAAGCAGATTTGGCTGGATTTAGGGTGAGTCCGCTTCAGCAGTGATTCCTTGAGGATGAAAGCCCCCCCACCCCACCTCAAACCCGGGTTTTATGCTGCACCTGGTAACTGTGTGATGACATCATCTCATAATACCATAATTCCATTTAGTCTTGCAATTTTTTCATTTTAAAGCAAATTGTATAAAAAGGATAATGTCTATTTCCTTGGGGTAAATATATATTGATTGTGAACAGTAATTTTGAGTTGGTAAGTGAAGGTAAGGTCACGGTAAACAAGGGTCTGTCATTCTGGCTGTGAGAGGTGGCGCTCCTCCATACCCACAATCCCGTGTCTCCCCTGCGCCTCCCCTCTGCCCCCACCTCCCGCAGCATGGAGGATTGTCGCATCCTGCCTGGGAGCATGAAGGACAACTTCTGGGAGATGGGTGACACGGGCCCCTGCGGCCCCTGCAGCGAGATGCACTTCGACCGCATCGGGGGCCGCGACGCCTCCCACCTCGTCAACATGGACGACCCCAACGTGCTGGAGATCTGGAACTTGGTCTTCATCCAGTTCAACAGGGAGTCGGAGACAGAGCTGAAGTCCCTCCCCAAGAAGAGCATCGACACGGGGATGGGCCTGGAGCGGCTAGTCTCCGTCTTGCAGAACAAGATGTCCAACTACGACACCGACCTCTTCCTTCCTTACTTTGAAGCCATCCAGAAGGCAAGGGGGCGCTGTTTCCTTTTGGATCTCATGTGCTGGGTTGCTGGTTCCCTGGAGGCACTTGCAGTGTTGCAGAAACTCCTGTCACTGACTCCACGATGCCTTACAAATGAAACAAGTCAGACGAGACTTGTATGTGGCAGCTGAATGTAGTTTAACCCCAGAAATGTGGAAAACAAGATCAGATCAGATTAGATTAGATTAATCTGTATTGTCATTGTGCTGAGTACAGATAAAGAGCCTAATGAGCAGTTAGCATCTGACTAGGTATAAATATAATATTTACAAATATTAAAAAACAAAAAATCATAGATGAATTATGAATGTAAGTGAAGATTATGGTTCTGTGCATATGTATGTGAATATGCATGAGGTAGTTCGTAGCATAAGGTGCAAACAAGAAGTACAGAGATTGCATCCTGTCATATTTCCCAGCACAATCAGTTAAAGTTGTGAGGGTCATCGGAGCCCAGCCGGGACAGTCGGTGTCTGAATGGCATGTCTGTTATGATCAGTATTTCAGAGACGTTCCGTTTCCTTGCAGTGCCTGTAGAATATGTGGGCCGTACATGTCAGCCTCCAGCAGGGGGAGCTGCTGCATCACAGAATTTTTCTCCCTAAGCCTTAATTTGCATGTGGCTGCTATATGCTGAGCCGTTTCGTACCTGCTGTCCACAGGGCACCGGCGCCAGGCCGTACACGGGCAAGGTGGGAGCGGAGGACAGCGACGGCATTGACATGGCGTACCGCGTGCTGGCAGACCACGCCCGCACCATCACTATCGCGCTGTCAGACGGCGGGCGGCCGGACAACACGGGCAGAGGGTGAGCGGCCGGGGGCTCGCCGTCGCTGCGTGTCAGGGGGGGCGGCGCTCTAAGTGGTGTCTGTGCCCGTAGGTACGTCCTGAGGAGGATCTTGCGGCGGGCGGTGAGGTACGCCCACGAGAAGCTGGCCGCCCACCGGGGCTTCTTCGCCACCCTGGTGGACGTGGTGGTGGAGTCACTGGTAAGGACAGCGCCGGACAGCGCTCCACCTCGACATCCTGCCAGCTGTTTCTCCGCATTCTCCACGTGTTTTCATCCCACCGATCCTCGACATCCCCCTGCCCCGCGTGCGTTTGAATCTGTAGGGAGACGCCTTCCCCGAGTTGAGAAAAGACCCCGACATGGTAAAGGACATCATCAACGAGGAGGAGGCGCAGTTCCTCAAGACTCTCAGTAGGGGGCGACGGATCCTTGACAGAAAAATCCAGAGTCTGGGAGACGGCACGACAATCCCAGGTTTGGGGGGGTGCTTACATGTTTCTAAAATAAGATGCTTTTATTGGTCATTTGCACTCGTACAGGTGTATTATTTTGTTTCCATATATCCCATCATGCTCTTCTATAAGACACACAGTCAGGCATTTATAGATGGGATAGCAGCTTGCTTACTGTCATCCTTGTGTATATTCTTTATTGTTTGTGCTTTAGTCATTGTGATCTTTTTCTTTTTTTTTTTACTTGTTACATATGCTGTGCATGGTGCTGCATTTACACGCGTGTGTGGCTGTCCAGGCGACACCGCATGGCTGCTGTATGACACATACGGGTTCCCCCTGGACCTCACTGCCCTGATCGCTGAGGAGCGCGGCTTGGGCGTCGATCACGAGGGGTTCGAGGAGGAGAAGAAGGCGGCTCAGGTGAGGAGCGCCTGCGCGACGCGGCGTGTCCCAGGACCCCGGGTCAGAGGTCGTAGGTATGAGGTCGTGGGTGAGACGCTCCCATTACGTCCCCACAGCTGCGGTCCCAGGGGAAAGGGTCTGGGGACGAGGACCACATCATGCTGGACATTTATGCCATCGAGGAGCTGAGGAACAAGGCTCTGCCGGCCACTGACGACTCCCCCAAGTACAGCTATACCTCTGATGACAACGGAAACTACGGTAAAAGCAGGAGCTCACGGTGAATGTGAGGAAGGCTGCGGTGTCAAGTGCATCTTTCAGCATCTGTCACTGGTGTTTACGGCCAGCTTTGCAGGGATTTGGAATGTTTTATAATAAGTGTATGAAATTTTGTCACTGAAAGGAAGTTACTATACTGCCCCACACAGGCAGAGCAGAGTAGGTACAGCTTGGCTGAAAGTGAGAAAGAGGGTGTTGGTTTTAGTGTGGACTTTGTAGTTGCTGTAATTTCTGTACGTGTATGAAGGTTAAGCCTGAACCTACATTGTTGGCCAGCTGCTTGGGCGCCTGCGCAGACCTGTTTGCGTTGGGTGTTGGGTTGGTGGCTGCATTGAGCGTTGCGTCTGCGTGTTCAGTGTTCACGCAGACCACCGCCACCGTGCTGGCCCTGCGGCGAGAGCGCGCCTTCGTGGACGAGGTGCTGACTGGGCAGGAGTGCGGCGTGCTCCTGGACCAGACCTGCTTCTATGCCGAGCAGGGCGGACAGACCTTCGACGAGGGCTACATGCTGAGAGAGGATGACTGCACGGAGGACGTAAGCGGGGGCTCGCACGCGGGGGGCTGATAACGATGCAGGTGGATTATGTATCAGTGTGTCTGTGTAACGCTGTCAAAGACCTGCTGCCTTGTTAAATTAGGTCACGTCTCAATCTCAGCGTGCGTATAAAGCAGATTTACCACTGAACTGTGCCTAATAAGATTAGATGAGCTTTATTGATCCCAAGGGGACATTCTTGTGCATGCAGGAGCAAAGGTATGTAGAGCACAGGGTAACGTACACATACAGCAAGACAGGCGGTGCACAGAGTAGTACACACTAGTGAAGTTCGTGCAAACGAGTATGCAGTGCACAAGTGGAATATTCTGGAAAGCAGCTTGGGTGTACGGTGTGACTCGTGAGTGATAGTGAACATACGTCTTCTCTCTGGGGCAGAAAATGGAGTTCACCGTGAAGAACACGCAAGTGCGCGGGGGCTATGTGCTGCACATCGGCACGGTGTACGGCTCCCTGCGGGTGGGGGACCGTGTGACGCTGCACGTCGACGAGGTGAGCACCCTGAAACGCCAACCAAACCCCCCCCTTCCATTGGCTTTTGCTGTATTCTCTATTCTCCATCTATATTCTCCATCTTTGCCCCCCCCAGGCTCGCCGGCGGCCAATCATGAGCAACCACACAGCGACCCACATCCTGAACTTTGCCCTGCGGGGGGTCCTTGGGGAGGCAGACCAGCGGGGCTCTCTGGTGGCCCCCGACCGCCTGCGCTTTGACTTCACCGCCAAGGCCGCCATGAGCACAAAGGAGGTGCAGCGCACTGAGGAGATCGCCCGCACCATGATCGCGGACGGCAAGGTCAGGCGTCGCCGGGGGGTGCAGAGGGGGGCTGCTGTCTAAGGAATTCCCCCTGTTGCTCTCAGGGCTGAACTATGGATATACCACACTGCGCTTCACTCTCTACTGCCCGTCCAGGGATGTTCTAGAGAAGCTCTCTCACATCCTGAGATTCTCGGCTGTTTTACAGCCCCCCCCCGCAACCAGGAGGAGCTGACGGCGCAGTGCTGCATCCCCCCTCCCCCTCCGCATTACCACGACACAGCAGAATCTCACTTGAACTTTTAAATCACGACAATGACAGCCGTGTTCCTTTTCCCGTCCGCATCCCGGCTCTCTGCGATACCTGACATGATTCCCCCGTGTTTGTAAATGCGGCAGCAGATGGGGAATGAAAACCCGCGGGGGGAGGGGGAGTTACTGTCTGTTACATTGATGATTAAAGTTTCCTTCATCCGCAGTGCTCTTGTCGTGTCTTCAGAGTGGCTTAGGGTTTGCTGGCTATATTCATTTCCACACCCCAGGTCATGTTTGTGGGTCTGTTTGTCTCTTCTTCTGCCTTTTATAATCCTCTGTTCTTTCCCTGACTTGACACTCACCCTTTAAACCGGCCTCATGTCCCTCTACCAACCCCCCCCCGCCTGCGTCCCGCAGCCAGTTTTTGCCATGGAAGCACCTCTCGCAGCAGCAAAGGCCGTCCAGGGCTTGCGCGCCGTCTTCGATGAGACGTACCCGGACCCGGTGCGCGTGGTGTCCATCGGCGTCCCCGTGCAGGAGCTGCTGGCCGACCCCAGCGGCGGCGCCGGCTCGCTCACCTCCATCGAGTTCTGCGGTGGGACGTGAGTGCCGTCGGCACCGTCTAGGAGTCGGCCCCCGTTGGGCCCGGTGTGGGTGCTCTGACCTTTGACCTTGCGTGCCCAGGCATCTGCAGAACTCCAGCCACGCCTCGCCCTTCGTCATTGTGTCAGAGGAGGCCATCGCCAAGGGCATCCGCCGTATCGTCGCGGTGACGGGGACAGAGGCACTGAAGGTCAGTCGCGGGCTGTGACCCGTCTCCCAGACATTTGTCCGCTATGTGCTTTTTACTGCCAGTGTCACTTAAATCGTTCGCTTATGTCACGGGAATCACTGGCTTAATGGCCACCGCTGCCCCCAGGCCCAGAGGAAGGCTGACGCCCTCAGGCAGTCTCTGTCAGCCCTGGGGGAGAAGGTGAAATCGCAGACCGCCCCCAACAAGGACATGCAGAAGGAGATCGCAGACCTGACTGAGGTGAGAAGCTCCTTGTCAGGGTGTCACCACCATCACCCTTTGACAGAAGTGTCACATTTCTCTGACACTCTCCCCACTCTTCGCCATAGCGTGCCAAAACCATGTTTCATGTATCAAGACGGCATTTATTCCTGTCTAGCTCAGTACTTTTAATCTGTTTGAGTGCCTATCGCTTTACATTTCAGCATCATCATTGTTCGGTTTTAATGACCACTGAAAGCTATTGCCTGGACTGAATATATTAC
>JAODUD010000019.1:21385821-21397014 GCA_026784285.1 Stomatorhinus walkeri | reverse complement strand
AACCTTGGGAGGGACCAGACTCAAAGGGGGAGCCCATCCTCCAGGGGCCGGCAGGGAGAGTCACAATAGAATATGAGAATATTAATAGGGTGCAGGGGGTGATGAGATGCTGGTGCCAATGTTCCTTCCAATCACCGGGCTACTAGAAGGCAGGTACTGGCTCATAGAGGACGCTGAGGAAGCGGCAGACACGGCAGAACAGCAGCCTGAAACCTGTTAATGAATCCGTTAAAAACACTGGATTGACCACAAATTGTCCCCCATAACGGTACAGTAGCGTGTATCATGTGTCCCAGCTGATCCCTCAGTACTATTTCACTCATAAAAGCCATCTGGGAATTTTGAGACTTATTTATAAATGCATAATTATGTGGCTGTTCTAGTACTGCCCAGTACTGGTTAGACACTGCAAGCACATTAATCCCAGTACTGCTTAGACTCACTGCAAGCACATTAATCCCAGTCCTGCTTAGACACACTGCAAGCACATTAATCCCAGTCCTGCTTAGACACACTGCAAACACATTAATCCCAGTACTGCTTAGACACACTGCAAACACATTAATCCCAGTACTGCTTAGACACACTGCAAGCACATTAATCCCAGTCCTGCTTAGACACACTGCAAGCACATTAATCCCAGTACTGCTTAGACACACTGCAAGCACATTAATCCCTCCATTCTGCCTGGCTTTTCTGTTCCAGTGCCAGGCGGATCCGACGGCCCTAGTGGGGTTCTCATCTGCTCTGAGAACTACATCACTTACAAGAATTTTGGGGACCAGCCTGACATCCGCTGCCCCATCCCTCGCCGGAGGGTGAGTTGGTTGGCCCCCCGCCCCAGCTTGGGGAGTGACTGGTTAGCAGCGTGAGAAGTCAGCTTTTAAACAATGCCCCCGGGTTGAATCACTTGGACACGTTCCGGCCACATGTTTGGATTACAGGGAAGTTCTTGTGCAGCTTTGAGGGTTTTGAGCTGGGAGACAAATAAAACACACAGAGTCGATGGACTGGAATTTTAGAAAATGTGGGGTTTGGCCCTCTATTGAACTGGAAAACAAATCCTGCAAGTGGAGATGTCAACAAGCTCTCAATTGGCCATTTACAAGTACTAGCTGGCTTAACTCTTACTCTGCTAAATGCTCAAAGACAGCATCGTTAAAGGGGTAGTTCACCCTAAAACTGATAACTATCATCTTTAGAGGGGCTTTAGTGCAGTTTAACCATCTGGGACCTTCTTCTGGGAGTAAGGGGTCGGCATCATTCACGACCAGCCTGACTCCCCAGGACCCACATGTTTGATTCCCTTGGGCAATTTTTACACCACGCGACAAACAGAAACATGCATAACACCCAGCTCAGTCTGTTTGTGGACATGCGTTTCTCCTCCAGCGTGGTGTTGCATTGGTAGACAGCCAGTCGCCAGCGACTTTAGACACTTACACAAGTATTCTGTATGCTTATTGGCTGACAGGCACTGCGATTTACTGCTTCCGTATCTCAATTTGGCACTGAAAGTGATTTTTTTTTTTCCCCCGAATCCTCAGTGGGATTGGAGCATTTTGGTCAGTATCTCAAAAGTGCCAAAGATACCCAGTTCTAGCTGGGAGTTGCCTTGTTTTGGAGAGATATAGCTGTAGAAATGTTGGGCATCTCCGGAATATAATGGGAGTTAGTTACATTCCGTTTGTGGTGATTAAAGCGTCAGAAAATGCATCTGAAAAATCCAGTAGTGTGGTGTCTTTTACCAGAAACCATGACCCGGTTATTGTAGATAATCCTGAAGTTTAATGTACAAACTATTTTCTTCTGCTGAGCTCCACACAGCAGTCGTGTCACTGCGCGGAAGGTACAAACACCCTAGCGGCATCTGCGCAGTGACATGACGAGTGCATGGAGTTCAGTAGAAGAAAGTTGACAGCACGCTTTCTGCCCTGGGAAGAATGAAAACGTGCAAAAAAGGCTGAAGCTCTTTCCCGTTATTCTGAGTGCATATTTATAAACACATTTCAAATTAAGGGGTAAATCTTGTATTTTCAAAAGCATGCTTGTCTGTTTATATGATTCTATTCGAACTCTGTGCATCCCTGTTCACATTGAGTAACACGGAAAAAATGCAGAGTATTTGGTACGGCGCTGGAAGCTTGCAGGATCGTACCCTTGGCAGGTCGGGGAAATGCCTCGCAGATGTTGCGGATGTGATGAACTTGTTCATGTCTCTTCGCTGACTTATCACTGGAGAGGATGTGTAACAATCTGATCCCAACTCCTGCTTCACATAAACTGTCAGCGAGGCAGTTTAGTGGTCAGTCAGGATTCCTCCGGCCTCGGCCCGTGCTATATGTACTGACACTTTTAAAATAAGAGTAGATGTTCACGATATGATGCAAATAAACAGCAGATCCATTGCAGCAAACATGCAAGTGTGAAAACTGAATGTTCATACGCATAGTTAATAAACACGCGTATAATTTGCACAGTGTACTCTTTCAGACGTCTGGTACTGCTCTTGCGTGTGCTGCCTCTTCGATATCTATTCTTTTATAATTGTTTTTGTCCAATTTTACGCCATTGCATGTTGTGTGGGACACATCTGACTGAGCACCAGAGCATATTGTGTGAGTGTTAATATCGTTTGCAAAATAGAGCGGTTCTGGTTAGATGCCTTGGGGCCGGCAGGTCGGGCCGGATTCACAAAGGGGCTGAATAGTCTTTCCCTCTGGCAGAACGACCTGGACGACCCAGAGCGAGGCATGATCTTTGTCTGCTCGGCCACCCACAAGACCAAGTCCATGTTCTTCTTTCTGGCCCAAACAGAGCAGGGCGATATCTTCAAAGTTACTCTCGAGACCGACGAGGAGATGGTGAGTGGGTGGTTTGGGAGGTGGGGTGCAGTGCCGGGGGGGGGGGTCATGCTGGACCCCGGAGCACTGTAAGGGTGGAGGAAGTGATGAGTCTTCATGTCTCTTCTCTGACGTGGCTGGAGAAAGCGTGGTGTCCTCTGAGATCTGTCCATATGCTGGCTAAGTAGCAGCACGGACTCCGTATGTTCACGTTAACGTGTGCGTGTGGTGATCTGCAGGTCACGGAGATCAGAATGAAATACTTTGACACCATCCCCGTGGCGACGGCCATGTGTGTGCTGAAAACTGGCTTCCTGTTCGTCGCCTCTGAGTTCGGAAACCAGTGAGTACCAAAGTCTTGAGTGGATGTTGTGTTAAGTGACCTCCACTGCCAATCTGGAGCAAGATCTGTCGATTTTTATTTTTCCATTTGTGGTGTAATGGTGCACAAAACTCATGGCGCACACTTCAGTTTTGGAATTGCGGTTCGGTTCAGGTTCCGTACAGAAGGGAAGACCGAATTGGTTTTGAGATGTATTATTACAACTGCAAACCCTAATTAGGAACAGTTGCAATCCAAAGGCAATGTGTCTGACATGGCTGAAAAATAGTTTGATGCATATGTGCAAATTGTAAAGATAAATATGTCTCATAAAAAATCCAGATTGGAGCGTTGATAACATTATGAGCTCATTCTTTGCTACAGAGTGTCGCCTTTTTTGTAGTGAATAACCCTGTAGCTGTGTTTAGACATTTTTCCAGTCTGAATTCTTGGCATAACACCATGAGCAGTTTGTCTTGCTCCAGTCATGTAGACGTTCAGACTATGTGGTCTCGAATGAGCTGGCATGTATAGCAGAGCTGACGGACAGTCTTGGTCTTGACTACTTTCTCCAGTGTTGATGTAATCTGTTGGGAAACTACAGTGTTCGTAAATGGCTCTTTATGAATGACTTTGACCAGCGTTAGCAGTGACCAGTTCACAGCTACCATTAAATACCGTAATGTTTTCCATGGCTGTGTCAATAAATATATTCATTCATTCGGTATTCGTTCATTTCACTGTGTGTACAGAACTGAAAATAATGTGCACGAACAATACAGGTGTTGTTACTGCCATAGTATTAATAGGTGTTGGGCTTGGGCCTGAAAGCTGGTCTCCTGTGTGACAGTTACCTGTATCAGATCGCCCACCTCGGCGATGATGATGAGGAGCCTGAATTCTCCTCCGCCATGCCCCTGGAAGAAGGAGACACCTTCTTTTTCCAGCCGCGGCCTTTGAAGAACCTGGTGCTGGTGGATGAGCAGGAGAACCTCTCTCCTATCATGTCCTGTCAGGTAGGGGGGCGTGTGGGCAGCGTGGTGCAGCGAGGCTGCTGTAGTTGCATGTCTGTTACACGCGTGTCCTGCCTCCGTCCTCAGATTGCCGACCTGGCCAACGAAGACACCCCGCAGCTGTACGCCGCCTGCGGCCGTGGACCGCGATCCACGCTGAGGGTTCTGAGACACGGTCTCGAGGTACGGGCCGCCATCCACGCTGAGCGCTCAGTGAATATCGCGGCCGATGTGATGACTTTGTTCGTGTCTCTTCTCTGACTCGTTTCGCTCCTGGAGAAGAACGTATATGGATCTGATCCCCGGGCCGGTGAACATTTTGCACGTCCTTCAGATTTTGTGTGCTGAGTTCTGTGCCGCTTCCGCAGGTATCTGAGATGGCCGTGTCCGAGCTGCCAGGTAACCCCAACGCTGTGTGGACCGTGCGGAGGCACATCGAAGGTACTGCCGCCATGTGGGTGGGGGGGTTGAAAAGTGTGTTGAAGGCTACCTTCTAAGCCCGATCGGCAGGTTGGGGCATTTGGCATATGGGTGTGTCTGATTCTGGGAGAGATCTGTACCCACGACGGGAGGCTAATGCCGCTGCTCCAGTGGGAGGGAGATCGTGAGGCTTCCTGCTGTGGCTCGTCGCCCGGTGTTCCTGCCAGCTGCGGCAGAGCCGTGCCCCGGTGGGTGTGGGAGCCTATGCTGGTGTTGGAGTGGCGGTCTGGAATGCCCCCACTGTCTGTGCCAAGGTTTTCCTTGAAACCATGTGATCTGAGATGAGCGTCGAGTGCTAAACTGCAGAATCTTGGTGGTAAATTATTTTTTGGGTCAGGAAAGTGTTCTTTTTGTAATGTAAATAATTTATGATAGGTACCTATGTTGAGAAATCTTAATGAGTACAGCCTTAGTTCATTAAAAAAGGCAATGTCTTTCTTGGGTTTCTCAAAAGCAAAAATTATTTTGCTGGAATAGCCGGATTAAGTGTGCAGCCCTGATTTAACAGTTTTATCATTGATTTCTCATTTCTCCCTGCCACGACTGCTTCTCGAGTAGCTCACTCATTGCTAATCTGTTTTATCGACTGGCCTTGTTTCTGAATAGTGCCGCGAATTTAAGGTTACCTGTTACACGAGGCTCTTGTAGCTACTTAATGTGCCGTGCAAATCGATGCTGCTGCTTCCATTTAAGATTTGAGCGATTTTGCTTTTCATTTACATCCATCGGTGGACAGTAAAGGTTTTGGGGCATGTCGACTCAGGCCTGTAATCGGCACGCCTTGTGCCCTGCACTCCCATGTCAGTTTAAAGAGAATTAGCTGTGAGTTGTCAATGTTATGGCTGTTCCACAGAAGTAGCGTTTGCAGCGGGATAGTGCTGGTGGGGTTAGGGTTAGGATCCCTCTGCTTGACCCCTCCCTCCCCCCCCCCCCCCAGACGAGTTTGACGCGTACATCATTGTGTCCTTCGTCAACGCCACGCTGGTCCTGTCCATCGGAGAGACCGTGGAGGAAGTGACTGACTCGGGCTTCCTGGGCACCACGCCCACTCTGTCCTGCTCACTGCTGGGGGAGGACGCGCTGGTGCAGGTACGCTGTCCTGCTGGGGGTGGGCTGGAGAGCTGATACCCAGCTGCTAATACACCCCCTCCCTTCTCCAGGTGTACCCAGATGGGATCCGTCATATCCGGGCAGACAAGCGTGTCAACGAGTGGAAGACCCCTGGCAAGAAAACCATCGTGCGCTGCGCAGTGAACCAGAGGCAGGTGGTCATCGCCCTGACCGGCGGCGAGCTGGTCTACTTCGAGATGGACCCCGTGAGTGACCTCCATATCTGTGTCAGCTTGGGTTTGGGGCGTGGGGGGGTTTCCTGTGCCTTGTAAAACACACTTTTTTTTTTTTTATGGAATACACTAACCCATGAGAATCTTTTTAAAGGGATAAGCTGCTCACTCATGGGTGATTTGGTTTAAATGTTTGTCGTTTGTGATTTTCACAATTGGCCTGCATTTTTAACCTTAAGTGACCCTCTTTGCGGGGGGTGGGCATTCCTGAGGAATGCGTGCAAGGCAGCAGCCAAGTGTGGGAACGCACCTTAAATGGCCTGTATGCTGAACATCCGGTGTAAGAGCTTGTCTGTGAGCCCAGTGCGGCTCTCCGGAGCTTTCTGCCCTGTCACGTGCTCTGGCGGTATTCAGCCATGCGCCACATCACATTTCTGTCAGTGACGGACTGCGTGTGTGACGGCGGTCCCATAAGATTATGCAGTCATGGAGCTGAAAGGTTCCTATCGCCTAGCGACGGTGCAGCGCTGCGCATTACTCATGTTTGTGGTGATACCGGTTGTAAACAAACCTACCTGCCTGTCGTACAGAAGTATAGCACATGTAGTTATTTACATTACATGATACTCGATAATCGTATGATACTGGTTCATCTGCTATACTGTACTGTTAATAATTATTTTAGAGTACTCATAAAATATCTGTCGCCTTGCTGTGTAGTGGGCTATACCATCTAGGTTTGTGGAAGTACACTATGATGTAGGCAACGATGAAATCGCCTAACGACCCCTTTCTCAGAATGTGCCCCCATCGCTGGGGGAGAACTGCTACTCTTCCCACTTATATTAACTCATTTGTATTATTATACCGTATCTTTCCTGTAACTGGTATAACTGTTTTTGCCATATGTAGTTCATCAATTGCATCAGTCGCCCGTCCTTCTGCTTGTTTTGCCCTGAAGTAGGATTCCGGCAAGTCAAAATGTAACTAAACATTCTGGAATGTTCTGACTCATCCCCTCTGCTCCCCACCGCGACCCTCCGCAGTCGGGACAACTGAACGAGTACACGGAGCGGAAGGAGATGTCCGCCGACGTGGTGTGCATGAGTCTGGCCAACGTGCCCGTCGGCGAGCAGCGCTCCCGCTTTCTGGCTGTCGGCCTAATGGACAACACCGTCCGCATCATCTCGCTGGACCCCTCGGTGAGACCCCTCCCCGCTCGCCCCCACGGGGGACCGAACCTCCGTGACTGTCCTGCCGAGTACTCTCCCTGCCCTTGAGTGCTTCCTCCATCAGCATTTTTTGGCACCCTGATGAATTTGGGCAGCTGTCAGCGTGTCACAGGTGTGCCTCGGGGGGGTGTTGGCTCCGGCTGCCCCTGCCGTGGGCCGTGATCTCAGCCTGCAGCTGTGTCTGCTACGAGTGCCCTAAGGACACGGGTGGATATAGTGTCTGTTTCCCAGTAGCTCATAACCAGTTTGGCCCTTTTTTTCCAGCCCCTACTACTGTTGAGCTGTGTTTCTTAGCTTCTCCTGCTCTCGCTGTGTGTAAATAAGCTCCCTGTCGCCCCCGCGTCCTGCAGGACTGCCTACAGCCCCTCAGCATGCAAGCCCTTCCTGCCCAGCCGGAATCCCTCTGCATCGTTGAAATGGGTGGGGTGGAGAAACAGGACGAGCTGGGGGAGAAGGGCGGCGTGGGCTTCCTCTACCTCAACATTGGTCTGCAGGTGACAGCCCCGTGACACTGGAGGAACCGTCCTTCGTGAAGCTGACTTGATCGGGCCTTGGAAGCCTCGCCCTGACCACCTGTCCTCGTCACCGTCTTTTCGCAGAACGGTGTGCTCCTGAGGACTGTGCTGGACCCAGTGACAGGAGACCTGTCTGACACCCGCACTCGCTATTTGGGGTCGCGGCCCGTCAAGCTCTTTCGGGTCCGGATGCAGGGGCAGGAAGCTGTAAGTTGATGTCCTGTGGGAAATATTCACTGGGCTCCTGCGTGGTATGTTTTGAGGGAGCAGCGCTGGCTCTGCTGGCTGGCTGAGGCTGACCTCTGACCCCTGACCCCTGCAGGTCCTGGCCATGTCCAGCCGCTCCTGGCTTAGCTACTCCTATCAGTCCCGCTTCCATCTGACACCTCTGTCCTACGAGACGCTGGAGTACGCGTCGGGTTTTGCCTCCGAGCAATGCCCCGAGGGTATCGTGGCCATCTCTACAAACACTCTGAGGTATGCCCACACCCCTGCCGTCACTGAGGGCCACATATGAGAGGCCTCTGGTGGCCCAGGGTGCGAGAAAATGCACTCTAATAATCAGAGGAATTAATTGAGCTCCGAACCGCTGATTTATCTGCAATCTCACAATTTGATTTGCTTTAAAAGTGAATCAAATTTTAAATCAAATTTATTTAAACCGCTTTAAGGAGAGTATCTTGTGCACGAATAATCATGTGGCCAGAAAATCTATAAATGGATATTGCAGAAAATGCACAAGGTCCCAGGCCGGTTGGCTGTTCGTCCGGCCCCTCTGGACTCCTGGCGGCACCCTGAGGTCATGTGGCAGTTACCAAGCCTGGCAGTTGACTGGTGAAAAGGGCACGACCTTTAAGCCAAGGAACAGGCTTTTGGAGTTTCTTTCTATTCAAGTTAATGCAGAAACCGGTTGTAAAGTCCTTTTGGTTCTAGTTTCTGCTTTGCTATAGAGCGAACAGGGTGTGTTTCCTGCAGGTGTAGCTGCAGTCCGCCTTGCTTTATGCTGCAAATCGCATGTGAGTCTAAGCTGCTGATCTTGAGGGTTAATGACAGGCCTGATTTTCAGGTCATGTCCTGGTTTGATTGATCTGCTCTTTGCTGAGATTTTCTGTGCTTCTCTCTCTCTTCTTCCTCCTGCTGCCACGTCTTCCTTTAGAATTTTGGCTCTGGAGAAACTAGGAGCAGTCTTCAACCAGGTGGCATTCCCCTTGCAGTACACGCCACGTAAATTTGTCATCCATCCCGAGACAAACAACCTCGTCTTGATCGAGACGGACCACAATGCCTACACAGAAGCCACCAAGGCGCAGCGCAAGCAGCAGATGGCAGAGGTGGGTGTCGGTGGTGACAGGCGTCGCGTGTGGGGTCGCAGAGATGTGGATAAATTCTGGAAACTTTCCAGAAACTTTCCATTCGTTGGGATCGAGAATTTTGGAAACATTCCAAATTGGAAACCGGCCATGGAAATTAAGGGTTATGTATTGGAATTTTACAGGAAGATTCCCAGAATTTTGCAGCCCTGTTCACATTTAAGAACTGACTGCTTTTACGGAACCTTAAAGTAGCTCGTCGCAAATATACGCCATTGATGGACAGATGCTGATATCTATAGTGAGCAAACCCCAGTCTCCCCAGCTATGTGGTAGTAGTTTCAGGTCTATTGCACTATGGCTGTTTTCCTTTAGAACGGCTGATGGTCTGTTTATGTGGCACAGATGTCATTCGGATATAGCAGTCGGATTTAGAAGGTAGTACGTAGAAATGTTGAAAAGAAAAACTGGTCCTAGGTCAGTGTCAGCCCTACTTGTACCTGTTAGCTGTGTGTATACCTTTGGTCTCTGGTCTTCTGCAGCCTGGTTGCCGTCTACCTCAAAGATCTGGTTCTAACAAAGAGTGGCTTTCATAGCACTAATCTTACTAATGCATGACTTAAGCTAAATGGATCCTGCTCTCAAGCGTGTTGACAGGGACGCCGTAGAGCTGCCCACACAAGTGACATAAAAGAACTCGCCGATGTTCCCATTCCCCCTGTGTGAGGCTGCCCTCTGTGTTATGAATGAGGATCTGACATCCCTGCCGCCTCTGCTGCCCCCTGCAGGAAATGGTGGAAGCTGCCGGGGAAGACGAGAGGGAGTTGGCTGCGGAGATGGCCGCCGCCTTCCTGAACGAGAACCTCCCGGAGGCCATCTTCGGCGCCCCCAAGGCCGGTTCGGGTCAGTGGGCCTCCCTGGTGCGGCTCGTGAACCCCATCCAGGGCGGCACGCTGGACCTGGTCCAACTGGAGCAGAACGAAGCCGCCTTCAGGTTGGTGCGGGGGGGGGGGGGGTCACCGGGTCCCGGGTACCGTGACCACGAATAATGGCAGGGGCCTTTCTGGAGCTGCCATTGTTACCCCCGTTTTCTGTGTAGTGTGGCCGTGTGCCGCTTTGTCGGGGGTGGCGAAGACTGGTATGTCCTTGTGGGCGTGGCCAGGGACCTGATTCTTAATCCTCGCTCGGTGGGCGGCGGCTTCATCTACACCTATCGCATTGCTGGGGGCGGCGACAAGCTGGAGTTCATACACAAGGTGGGTGACAAAGCGTGGACAGAGCATGAAGTCCCTCGCGTCCCTTCGGCCGGCGTTCAATCTGCGGTTGCGCAGTAGCGGACGTGGCTAGCAGACGCGCAGCCAGCTCGTCCCCTGGCTGGTGTCCATGGGCTCGTCTCGTTTCAGACACCCGTGGAGGACGTCCCCCTGGCCATCGCCCCCTTCCAGGGCCGCGTGCTGGTGGGTGTCGGCAAACTGCTGCGGATCTATGACCTCGGCAAGAAGAAGCTGCTTCGGAAGTGTGAGAATAAGGTGCGTGTGTATGCTGGTCGAGCCCTGCATGCTAAAGGTCACGCCGGGGTCACACTGCCTCCAGCTCCCCCTGTCTGCCTTGTCAGTCCTGCTCTACACCCCTCTGTGCCAACCCCCCCCCCCCCCCACTCTTTAGGAAAGCTTTCTATCCCGTAGATGTGGCACTTAAATATAATGAAACGGGGGATGTCTGCATAACTTTGGCAAGTATTAGTGTAAAACGATTGTTGTGTCCACTGGCAGAAACATTTCGGCTCCCCCGCCCACCCCTGTAGTCATGATCTCTAGTCACGATGACACGTAGAGTACAAAGTGTCCCCAAGAAAAAGGATTTTCCTGGCTGGCGTCCCAAACAGTTCCAGAGCCTCGAGTCGGTCACATTTTCCACGTTTGTGCTCGGATATGAGCCTGGTCACCCTGTGTCGTGTGTCTAGCATGTTCCCAACCTGGTGACGGGCATCCATACCGTGGGCCAGCGGGTCATCATCTCGGACATCCAGGAGAGCCTCTTCTGGGTGCGCTACCGGCGTAACGAGAACCAACTCATCATCTTCGCGGACGACACCCATCCTCGCTGGGTCACCACGGCCTGCCTGCTGGACTACGACACCATGGCCTGTGCTGACAAGTTTGGCAACATCAGCATTGTACGTGCGCCCGACACCC
>JAODUD010000019.1:21214995-21226964 GCA_026784285.1 Stomatorhinus walkeri | reverse complement strand
AGTTACGGGACAGGGGCGTAGCGCGCGGCGTGCCGTAAAAGGTAATAAATGCTGGAAAGTGAAGCGCCTAATTGGAGAGAAAAATGAGTGCTCATTTTGGGGCGTTTTGGCGGCTCGGGGGAAGAACCATGAAGCCGCCTAATAGCCCCTATTAAAAGGATGCTTGACTGTGTGATTTTTTTTTCGATACCTCCCCCCTCCCCAGCCACCCTTGTCCCCATTTCTGTCGTGAGTAACAGTCCCACCGGGTGAATTGCGACACCTTACTCACTGATGGCGGTATGCAAGGGGGATGCCGCCGTCCAGATTCCGTTCTCCTCTTCCTGGCTGAACGTGGGAGCTGGGTTGGGGTTTCTGCCACAGGCTTATGTTCCTGGCTCGACCCCAGTATGTCTCTGGCCATTGTCACCAGTGGAAAGAGATAAGCAGGCATCACGGTGTGCGGCAGACCCTGGCAAGCTGTTTGGGGGTCACCGTCCCAGAGGGCAGCCGTGCACATTTGCCCCACACGAGAGACCGTACCATCATCAAGACGCGTATGGTTAAGAAAGAAGTAGTCGGATGATTTCTCAGATTTTCAAATTCCATTCACAGAACCAGCAGTATGTCACAAGGTTTATTTGATAAATATAAATATTGCTTAGCAATGAAATTATCACAAAGCCCTCAGTACTGTTTTTCAATTATACTTCCTTGGATGTAATTACTACACAAGTCGGCAATGTGAGGCCCGACCAGCTTCGCATGATCTTCCCCCTCATTATGTCTAAAGTTACCTGCATTACTGGTCAGTTACTGTATGCGGTTGTATATTTTACAGGAGAAAGCCCCCCCAACCACAGACACAAGGTCACAGAATCTCTGCCCATAACCTCCACGCCTCCTGCTGGCTTTCCCACGTCGCTCCTGGCTTTCAGGAACAGAGAAGGGGTTTTCCCTCCTTTTTTCAGAAACCTCACATCATATTTTATGTGTGACTTTTATGACTAAATGCGCATCCCACAGATACTCCTGTTGTTCTGCTCTTGTCCTACCTTACTAATGTAAATTTCTCAGCAGAATATGCAACACTTACTGCAAATTTCCACTTAGTGTTCTTCTTATGATATGCGTATACTGTCATTTTTTCCCTGTATAATTTCCCTGTATAATTTCCTACTGCTTACTTATTTACCTATTCATAAGCTCCTGGCCCAAAATTTATAATAATCCTCAACTATATACAAGTCCACATTATGCAAACATTTCATGCAAATCTCCAGCAGGCTGTGTGATGATAGCCTGCAGGTGTGTGTGTGTGTGTGGATTTCCCTTTGCCTTGATGAGGAATCGTCACCTCAAACCACCAAGCCTCCCTTCTGACCCCACCTGACTATCCAGCCTGAATCATCAACACTCTTGGATCATGGGCATTGATAAAAGACCAGCTACCCATTACTAACCACACAACAGCTAACTACCCATTCTGTCTGTCTGTCTATCTGTCTGTCTGCCTTTCTGTCTATCTACCCATTCTGTCTGTCTATCTGTCTGTTCTGTCTGTCTATCTGACTGACACATATACAGTACGACTTCTCTATACACTTGTCATCTCTCACTGCACATCTAATTCACCTTCTCCATGCTCAGTCGCATTATGCATTTATTTGCTACTGGACCACCTTGGTGTTATTTATTAGAACAGCTGTTCCGGTATTAGTTTCTGAGTTGCTTTGTATCTCATTCCCGTAACTTGGCTCCCTGGCAGCCATATGCCTGTGATTTGTTATTTGCCTCATTCTTGTAACATCACTGTCGACAAAAGCATCTTCTAAATAAGTAACTGTAACTGTAAATGTAAAGTCTGTTTATCCCGGGATACCACAGGGTGGTTTTTAAACACCACAGGGCAGGGACAGAGTTAAAAAGCAGCACGTTGTTAAAACTGCCTTCCCCACATTCCACTGAGGGCCCCCGTGCCTGTGTACCTATTACGTAACTGGGATGGATCAGCCAGGCACCAGATCTGAAAAAGGGGATTCTGCTCGTGATGCGCTGTACATTACTGTACATTAAAGAGGAGTCACTGCAGTCAACGTCATGTTCAGCCATGAATATGGCGCTTTCACATAGTATTAGTGTACCAGCACCCAGTTAGGCTTGAACGTAATGGTACCACTTTTCAATAAAGCTCCCTTTTGCCACTTACAAATGGTAGCATCTCATTAATTAAAAAAAACTATTATAACTTGTTTATAATTGTCTATGAATGATTCACAAAATGTTACAACCTAATTAATAACCTGATTATAAACATTCATAAACCCTTTGTTTGTGTAGACATATTTTAAAGTGGGAATAACACAATGATAAATTAAGGAGCAAAATGTGTATTTTAACTTTAAGTATAGCAGTATTTGTTGTATAGGTCCTGGTATCATTTTAAGCTTTGTATACATTTTTGACATTGAAATATGCTGTGATGACCAGTAACAGTACATTAGCCTGTATGATCTACTGTATATGTCTGTCTATTCCTTAATTTGACTGCGTCACTTCAAGTTCACCTCTGTTGGGGCTTACTAATGAATTTATAATTAGGCAGCTATTTATGCAAATTAGGATGGACGTGTTCCTGGGGGTTGGGGCCACTGCCCTCTGTTAAATCCTTACCTTCATAAGTCAGAACCTTGGAAGGCCAGGCCCCAGTCTGCTTAAGCTCCTATGTGTCGAAGCTCAAGTCGTCAGGCGCACCTGTAACTTTCCGGAGAGTTCCGTCACATCCCAAACTACCTCAGAAAAAGAATGAAACAGAATGCCTAACTAACAAACACTAATCTTCAGAACACATTATGTAAAACAGACCTGAACTTTGGCAAATATAAACAAATAGGCAAAACAAACTATATAAAACTGTACACGGAAAAAAATCTGTCAGGTTCACACTGCTTTCAGATGCTTAAAAAGAGCGAAAAAAATTCTTCAGTGAATAATTAGAATGTATTTGCAGGCAGACTCCAGAGGTAGAAGCCATTGTTTTTGACCGAGGTATTGCGTAGGGTTGCGTTGTCGGGCCGAAGCTCCTTTCGGTGCTGGAAACGGGAACTGGGATCGTTTTAAGATGTGATCAGGAGCTAAAACTCACTGCCAGCTCAATCTCCTCCCTTGAGCTCCTGCTGAGTATCAACACCCACCTCCCAAAGAACATAACCCCATCACCAGTCCTGTAGGATGAGGAGACAGATAGCTGCTCCTATTAATATTATTTTAATTATACACTCACACGCACGCGGTCTCGAAAAATGCGAGCTTTGGCAAGGTCATTTCGTTCCACGTTTTATTTGTAGATTGTAGATGGGTGCGGGGGTTGTGGGGGGGGGGGTTAGTTAAACCTTCTAGAATGTTATGATTTATTTAAGTAGTGGTGAAATATGAATAATGTATCTGTGAAGCGAAACATTCATGCCTTTTGTATTAATTGTCAGGATGGCTTGCGTACGCTGTCAAGGGCTGGTGTGCCGGCAAGACCCCGAGATCACAGAGGTGCGATCCGAGAGTCGCCCGTCCTGCAGGCCCCCGCTATCAACTTGCAAATTAGCGCAAGGAGTCTAATTAATGCCAGGCTAATGAAAGCAGGATTTGAATACTGCTGGAAAAAAAAAAGCGGGGTTCCCTTTTCTCAGCGATGAAGCCGCCTCCATTGAAGCTGATTGTACAGAGCATCAATATGTGAACAAAGTTCGGGAGAAAAATTAGCATTCATTTGAAGAACGACGCCGTTATGGATTCTGTTGCTTTTGGCAAACTTCAAGGTCTCAGGAGGGCCCCGGCGCGGCAGATCGCGGGCGGCAATATCAGGGAAATTTGCGACAGTCTGAGGGTACCGCCAAGGTTTCTGCCTGACTAGCCAGCCCCCCCCCCCCCTTCCTGAACGGGTTGATGTTGTTGTTGTTGCGAGGAACGCGAGTGCCGGCGGCACCGGAGAGCGACGCGGATCAGATCTACCGTCCCAGCTGCCAGACCCTGCAGCCGCGTTGTGGCGCTTTGAAGATGCGGCTCTCCACTAAAGCGGGGCCCCGAGGCTGTGGCCCCCTACTCGCTGTGGCCCCGCCGCCCTGGCCAAGCCGCCGTTTGAAGATGAGTTGCTCCAGCTTCAGATGACGCCCCTGGACGCCCGGGTACTCCCGCCTAATCTGGGCCTCTCTTCCTCTTCTGCACACCCCCCTTAAGCTCCACCCCCCCCCCCAGTGTCGGCCAGGAAGCGTCATCTCCTGTCACCTCCAGGCCCACCACGTGAGGACCCCCCCCCGCCGGGGATCCCCAGCCCCTCCCTGGTGCCCTTCGGAGGCCAGACGGAGGAAGATGGATGGTGGGGTGCACCTGTGCCACTCCAGCAGGCCTGATTTATGGGGCCATATTTCATTAGGAGGAGCGCGGAGCCTCCAGGGGGGAAACTCATGGATTTCTGGAGATGTGAGCCCAGGAACTGCAACAACGCAATGGTGCCAAGTACCAAACCGCGACTCCAGAATGATCTTCATTTGTCATGCCAGCAGCTATAGATCTCTCTTAAACACAGAAAGCTCCAGATAGAAAGAGGGGGAAAAAAACCGTTGAACTCTCTCTTCTATTTTTGATTGCATTGATCTTCACGGTTTCCTTTTTTTATGATCTTCAGTTGTAGGAGGGCGGTGATGAACCACCGGACTGTCATCCTCATGTTTGTGTGTCAGGATCACACCATCAGTCAACGCTCCTACCCCTGGTAACGTTTACTGTGCCCAGCACGGCTGCCGCTGTCAATCCTGGGCAAAATTAGAGCAAAATTAGAGCCGCCTTGTTTCTCTTGCCACGTCCGCATCTCACTCGCTCCTCATTGGCCCGTTCCTTAGCACACGGGGAATCCCATTGGACCCGGGGTCACGGGCTCAGCGGTGCCGCCTGAGCTGGCTTGCTGAGACAGCGAAGCTGCCTGCCGGCGTGGGCTTGCAGTGGCACTGTCGCCTGGAGGCCGTTCCGTTTGCTTGGGCCGCACAGCCAACAACCCCCCCACCCCCCAGCAGATAAAAGGGACAACTGCAGCCGCTAAAAACCATATAGTTTCCTTTGTTTTACCCTTTCATCTGACACTTCTGAGGGTTCTGGGAGACAGAAAAGGCCACGGCTGAGTCCCCCCGGGTGAAGGGTGGGGGGTCTGCTAATTAACACACCAGCAATAAAACGTGTGTGTATTTGTGAGTGAGGGACAGGAGAGTGTGCTGCGCGTGGCTGTGTGTAGGTGTGTGAGGGGGGAGGGAAGGCGGCCGGGGGTGTGCGGCGGGTTAACACGCGCGGGACCACCGGAGCGCAAGCTGATCTGCATTGTTAAGTGGGAATCAGCATTCGGCTCGCTCCCCCACGCGCCGGCGAGCAGGCCCCGGAGCACGTGGGGTCGCCGCCCACCTGCCACTGGAGACACAGCTGTCACCAGGCGGGGGCCATGGGGCCGCCCACACCCTATTAACTCTCACACATTCGGGTGTCTGGGTGTCAGGGGTGAGGGGGGTTTTAACATGATGAAGAACAACCTTTAGCCATCCAGAAAAGATGGGGCGGATGGGGGGGGGGGGGGAGGATTATTATATTAATATCTCAGTGGAAACGGAACCAGGCAGATGGCAAAATATCAGTTTTTAAATGTTATTTAATTAACAACCCAAAATTAATAATTTATATGCAACAAATATTTTTAGCATTCTTAGGTGAGCGACTGTATTTACGTAATACAACATTAACAGTATTAAATATTATAATATAGTAATAAAATATCCTGAAAGAATTATTGCTTTTGTAGGACCACAAACTGCCACAGCAATAACATGATCACTACTATTACCCACCTTTTTTGTTCCAGAACGTTCTTTCTTCTCTTTTAATACAATTTCAGGAAAAAAATCCCTTTCTGTAAAAACACAAACACATCGACTCATTTATTACTTGGTTCCACAGGGGAAATCTCTGCTGCACCCCCCCACACCCTCTAACTTTGAAATACACACACACACGCACACACAATCGCGCTGAAGCACAGTCAGACAGGTTGGGATTAGACCTTCCTAAAGTGTACTTAGATTTGCAGGCAATTATGAGGGATTTACTCGCCTCACTCAGAATACCTGTGCCTCATATTGCTGCAGGAGCACAGGTAAGCCACACAGCTACTCCCCAGAGACACCATTGGACCAGATAAGCGCAGCTAAACTTCTCCCGGAGTGAAGGATATTCTCTCGCGGTGCCTTATGAGTTAGGTTGAAGATTTCCATTCTGCTCATTTAGAAGCTGCCGTCTTTGTCAACATCTTCCAGCCCAGAGTGAGGACATAGATGTAAAGTTGAAATGGCCTTCAGGAGAGCAAATCGCAGTGGCTAATGCAGGGCAGTGTGTCACTTTAGCCTCGGACGTCTGTGGTGCTGCTACTCCAACCTACCTCCAGCCAAATCCACCCTCTCTCCACCTGCTAGCCCCCAGGCCTGGGATCCCGTCCTGAGAGACCTCCCACAGATCACAAGCACTGAACTTCTTCAGTATCCAAAACAACCAGCACTAAAAGCTACCCTCTGAAATATTACACGTTTGTAAAATCTGAGACCTGAAAATGAACCAGTGACACATCTCTTGGCAGCAAAGATTTACACCGTAAACCATGAGAGACAAAAGAGACAGTGAAGAAGCAGACAGAGTAGGAGCTCTGTGAGGTGCTGGACACAGCTGACCTGAGCACCCATAGAAATGCTAGGGGGGGGGGTCACACACAGAATTAATTAATGAGCAAATTAAGTTCATCGGCACAAGAAAATGCACATGCATCCACACACGTATGCACGTACTGGTCCACAGTGTTGCCGACAATGTCAAAGGTTCCGATTACATTCTGGGGATATTTGGCCCCCAAATTGTAATCTACACATGATACACACACTATAATAATAATAACAATGACAACAACAACACACAAATAAACAAAAGTTTATTTTTTCCTTGCACATCAAAAACACAGAAGCAGCCTGGCTCAAAGCATATGCATCGAGTCACAGTGCCACTAATCAGGAACGGAAACGGCGGGTAATTTGCTGTCAAGCTGTCAAGAGACGTGCAAAAAATAAAAAAAAGAAAGAAAAGGAGAGGAAAGTGGGAGCCACGGCACGGCGTCCCTAAGAAGGAGCAGAGCGGCGGATGATGGCGCAGGGACCATTAAGACGCCCTTTGCTCACCTTGCTGGTGGTTTGTGCTGCTCTGTATGTCTCTGGAAACAAGGTAAAATGGCCCCGTACTGCCTGGAGGAGTATATATATATCAGCAACGGGGCACACCGGGGCCCGGGGCCAACTGCCGGGGGAGGGACAGGTAGAGAGGAAGAGAGAGAGGAGCAGACAGAAACAGAGAGAGGAAGAGAGAGAGAGGCAAAGACACAAAGGGAGAGAGGAAGAGAGAGAGAGGCAGAGACAGAGAGACAGGCAGAGAGGAAGAGAGAGATGTGCAGACACAAAGAGGGAGAGAGGAAGAGAGAGAGGCAGAGACAGAGAGGGAGAGAGGAAGAGAGAGAGGGGCAGAGAGAGAGAGACGAAGAGAGAGAGGCAGAGACACAAAGAGGGAGAGAGGAAGAGAGAGAGGCAGAGACAGAGAGGGAGAGAGAGGAAGAGAGAGAGGCAGAAACAGAACGAGAGAGGAAGAGAGAGAGGCAGAGATAGAGAGGGAGAGAGGAAGAGAGAGGCAGAGACAGAGGGAGAGAGGAAGAGAGAGAGAGACACAAAGAGGGAGAGAGGAAGAGAGAGAGGCAGAAACAGAGAGAGAGAGAGAGAGAGAGAGAGAGGAAGAGAGAGGCAGAAACAGAGAGAGAGAGGAAGAGAGAGAGGCAGAGACAGAGAGGGAGAGAGGAAGAGAGAGAGAGGCAGAGACAGAGAGGGAGAGAGGAAGAGAGAGATAGGCAGAGACACAGAGAGAGAGAGACTAAGAGAGAGAGGCAGAGACACAGGGAGAGAGGAAGAGAGAGAGGCAGAGACAGAGAGGCAGAGAAAGAGAGGCAGAGAAAGAGAGGCAGAGACAGAGAGGGAGAGAGAGAGGGAGAGAGGAAGAGAGAGAGGCAGAGAGGGAGAGAGGAAAAGAGAGAGAGGCAGAGACAGAGAGGCAGAGAGGGAGAGAGGAAGAGAGAGAGGCAGAGAGGAAGAGAGAGAGGCAGAAACAGAGAGAGAGAGAGGAAGAGAGAGAGGCAGAGACACAGAGAGGAAGAGAGAAAGTTGCAGACACAAAGAGGGAGAGAGGAAGAGAGAGGCAGATACAGAGAGAGAGAGAGAGGAAGAGAGAGAGGCAGAGACAGAGAGACAGGAAGAGAGGAAGAGAGAGAGGTGCAAACACAAAGCGGGAGAGAGGAACAGAGAGAGACTGACTTTTAAAAAACTCTTTATTAAGAGAGTGAGAGGCTGAAACAAACAAAGGCAGAGAGACAGAGAGGGATTCAGGCAGAAAGGAAGAGAGAGAAAGAAAGAGAGACGCGGATAGGGAGACAGGCAGAAAGAAACAGAGACGCGGATAGGGAGACAGGCATGTGGGTGAACAGACCTTACAAAAGACATGGTGGAGCCACCCAGCGCCTTATTAGCCACGGGTAAACAGCCTGCATTTACTGCTTCCCACTCAGGGGCATCATTAAATGCCATCCAGGAGTTTCTGGACAGTAAATGGCTGCACAGGAATAAGATCATGGCGACAGGTCATTACGACAAATGGATGCTGTAAGCAGGGAAACAGGTGTCTGGGTACTGGGAGGGACCGCGGACCAGCTATGGAAGCAGTTTGTGGTTTCTTCTCAGTCCTGTTGGCATGAGCTAAAACTTACCACTAGACTTTTGGGGAGTAACTTTAAATATCGTAAATGCAAGAGTTTCTTGCTTAAATTATACATCACAGGAAGACAGCAGGACACTTTAAGGGTCAGCAAGGATAAATGTCTGTATTGTCAGATTCGGAAAGCAGTAACCATTAAAACAGGGCATTTAAAAAAAATAATTTCACCATATTCAGCATATGCTTCTCTACAAGCTTTTGGTGCTTCAAGGTGCTGGTTTTCCACTGGTCTAAAAACTGCGACTGGCACCAAAAGATATCACGGCGCGAGGCGGGCATTTTGTAAAGTTTGGCTAAAGTTTTGCTAAAATATTTTTACTCTGTTACTCTGTCATTGGAGAAAAAAACTTGGCAAACTTTGCTATTATAATTATCATTCCTTTTACCATTTCCTATATGTTTAAAGTTTCACCTCCACTGCTTTTGCATGAGCACTGCATGCGTTCTCCGGGACAATCGTGATCATTTCCATCCTTGCTGCTTAAATCACTCTAAGAGGGGCTCTGGTTTCGTGTTATAAATACCCCAATATTTATTACAACAAAACAACATCACTAGGACGGAACACTATATATCTGCTGTATTACTATATTCCACAAAATACTTTTTAATTTCTTGTCATGCCAATCCAGATCTTTTGTTTGTATCTGTTCTTATGACTAAATAATTTTTTTGTAACTTTATCATTATCAGTTCGCAACTGTTCTCAAGGCTGCGTTTGTATCGTGTTTCAGCGGCAGGATATTTGCATAACCAAATCCCACCCAAAAAAACGAAGTACCAAAGAAGTACCCCAGCTGGACTGACACTTTGGTACTGGAACTGGTACTTGAGCAGAAGTCAATGGAAAAGCAAAAGTAGTGAAAGTACCGTACGTGGTGCGGAGGGCAGCGGCGGTTAAGGGCTTTGCCCAGGGTAAGATGACCGTGCCCTGTATTTGAACCGGCAAGCTTCCGATCATACACACAGCACCTGAACCCCCCCGAGTCACACAGACGGCCAGCTAAACTCAGCAAAGATTAATCAAGGTCTGCAGGGGAAATGGGCCACAGGGGAACAGAGAGCTCATTGTGTCCCAGCAGGCACTGCTCACGTATGAGTCCCATAGAGTCCCACAGCTTCCTGTCATCACATACATACCGCAGCCCATCGCTATGCTAACGCACGAAATGCAGCGGCGCATTACGCTGTTACAGGCATCGCAGACAAACTGCCTAGAGCATATGACCCACCACCCTAGCTGAGGCCCTGGAGCTAAAGGCCCTGGCCCATTCGGGGCCAAAGAGCATTTGATCGCATGTACAGAAGGCGCGACCATCTCCCAAAGCGCACTAATTGCTTCCTGTCAGCTTTCATTGGTTTATTTACTTTTTATTTTAAATGTCAGTGCTCCGGTAGCTGCTGTGTAGTTCAAAAACCTTGAAAGCAACTAATCTGCGACGGACGGGTCTTGCACACCACACCGGGGACACCGTCCTGGCAGCAGATCCCTCCAGGCGATGCCTCCCCCCGTGAAGGTCAGCGCGGGCCTGGGGCTGGAGTCTGGTTTTAGAAACAGCCCGGCCACCCGTGGACAGGTCACACGATCAGTGGACCGGCAACACAATGGTAGACACCCATACAAAAAGGTGGGATTTGAAGGAAGAAATGCGAAAGGTCCACTGCTGCAAGACAACAGCCCAGCAAAATGAACATTAGGAGAACAACGCTTGTATTCCTTTGTGTCTAAGTTTTGCTGGGTTGGTTACCTCTACATTAACAGGAATACTAACTAAAGGCAGGTTTTATTAAAAGTCAAATAAACGTCATACACATATGAACCCACAGGGCGGCGACGATGAGTCCATAAATACTGGCCTAGGTTGAGTACTGGTGAATATAGCTTTTTCTTTTAACACAAATTCTACATGAGGGATGAATCATGCATTTCACGACTCCGTTGTTCCAACTCCTTGTCTCACTTCCAGGAACTCATGTAAGGAATTCTGAGCTTCCATCTGCCAAGTGCAACATAACAACTGTTTGGGCAGGCAAAACCAACAGGCAACCAAAGACACTCTTAAAATACTGTTTATTTGGAATTCATTTCTGCTGGCTTGTATATACAGTATGACCTATGCCAACAAATACAGCAAATAAAATATATGCACACACCCACTCTGTATATTTATACTCACCTTTATCTTTTCATCACACAGCCCTGTCTTGGATGGGCTGTCAAGATACAGGCCTCATATAGTCAGTAGTGCAGATGGTCAGGGATACAGGCCTCATATAGTCAGTACTGCAGAGGGTCAGGATACAGGCCTCATATAGTTAGTACTGCAGATGGTTGGGGATTCAGGCCTCATACAGTCAGGACTGCAAAGGGTTGGGGATACAGGCCTCATATAGTCAGTACTGCAGAGGGTTGGGGATACAGGCCTCATATAGTCAGTAGTGCAGATGGTCAGGGATACAGGCCTCATATAGTCAGGACTGCAGAGGGTTGGGGATACAGGCCTCATACAGTTAGGACTGCAGAGGGTCAGGATACAGGCCTCATATAGTCAGCACTGCAGAGGGTTGGGGATACAGGCCTCATATAGTCAGTACTGCAGAGGGTCAGGATACAGGCCTCATATAGTTAGTACTGCAGAGGGTTGGGGATACAGGCCTCATATAGTCAGTACTGCAGAGGGTTGGGGATTCAGGCCTCATATAGTCAGGACTGCAGAGGGTCAGGATACAGGCCTCATATAGTCAGTACTGCAGATGGTTGGGGATTCAGGCCTCATATAGTCAGGACTGCAAAGGGTTGGGGATACAGGCCTCATATAGTCAGTAGTGCAGATGGTCGGGGATACAGGCCTCATATAGTCAGTATTGCAGAGGGTTGGGGATACAGGCCTCATATAGTCAGTACTGCAGAGGGTTGGGGATACAGGCCTCATATAGTCAGTACTGCAGAGGGTTGGGGATACAGGCCTCATATAGTCAGTACTGCAGAGGGTTGGGGATACAGGCCTCATATAGTCAGTACTGCAGAGGGTTGGGGATACAGGCCTCATATAGTCAGTACTGCAGAGGGTTGGGGATACAGGCCTCATATAGTCAGTACTGCAGAGGGT
>JAODUD010000019.1:21144138-21154395 GCA_026784285.1 Stomatorhinus walkeri | reverse complement strand
GGCTTTTCATGTCCTTCAGCAAATGATTCTGAAAACATGACTCAAGATTCTAAAGTCTGCACAGCGTTTGAAAAAAAGTGGGAGCAGAGATGCTAACCCTGACGTGTGGCAGGCAGGAGCTGGGTGCGTGTTGCCAGGGAGCACGTGCCCCCACCCCCCCCCAGCAGACGGTCGGCACCCTTGGCTACAAGAACTGGAACGCCTATGATCGCTAGGCGACACCCAGAGCCGTGATGTGATGCTCACAAGGCCGAGCCGATGTGGGGAGTGCAGGCAAGGGGATCGGCCTGTGAGGAGCGCGGGCGTGCGCACACACACACACTTGGCTGCTCATCCTCTGAAGACCCTGCAATAAAGAGGAGCAGATCCTGACGTCCCACTAACTGGCCCGTAAATCTGCGACGCGGAATAAGCAGGCAAAGAGCAGCCATTCATGCAGGACGCGCCGGCATATGGCACCAGAAGTGGGTCCAGCTGTTTTCTCGTCCTGGGGTTGCCGTAATGAGTCTTAGAGTCTGCCGAACCGACCGTATCGGTGCTGCACTCCAACAGCACACCCCAAATAAATAAATTTTTAAAAAAAACAAAAAAAACACAGAGCACTGGAAAGGATGTACAACATCAAACACAAAATGGAAACTGAAAGTGTGTATATTTGACACAAGCTCCTGAGGTCACAAGTGTTTGAATGTCACCTTTGGCAAACAGTAGGCAGTTTGTGCCTGAATTCATGTGTATTCAGGTATAGAAGTGTGTCATACACATACACGAGCACCATAAATGGCTGGGGTCACCACATATATAACCAGAGTTACCATCCTAAATACGATGCATAACAGTATCATTATCCCCATCATCTGCTCCGATTGCAGCCCATTTTAACACACAGAACACTTCCCAGACTCTCCCACAATGCCTTGCATTCAGGAGGAACAGTCCAATGCACAAAAACGGGGGAGGCGGTGCCACTAAAACTGACTGAGGCTTCGGCTGCTGGGCAGACAACTTATCTTCAGCTCATCAGCATCAAAATCTATTAGAATATTAACTTTTTCCAAGAGCAGCTAACCCCCCCATACCCCTTTAATTCCCCTCTGCCTGCTTCTCCGGCCATGGGTGTGCCTGGTGCCCGGCTGATGGACCACAGCAGACCACCTGCGCATTCCCGATCTGTCCGTGGCCTTGGGACATGCAGTTTACACCATAACTCATCAATCGCCTTCATTTCCTGAGCCCAGTACGCGAAAAGTAGTTTAAACGACTCCATAACCCGATCGAGACATGTAAATATAAGTGTTGATTTGTCATTCGCAAATGAGTGACTTAAGCACGCTGGGGGCTGCACGTATCACATGTCGCTAGCGATTACAGTAATAGAATCCCTCTATTTTGTAGTTGTACTTTCTAACAATCAAAGGCCGGATCTTTACGTCCAAAACTCTGTTGAGATTAAAAAAAAAAACCTCGGCTTGATACTCAATGCAGTCTCTTTCCATCAATTCCAAACCAGGCAGTTTCATGCATTTCTGTTCATGGGAATAGGCTTGCCGAGTAGGTCTATTGCAGAAAAGAACATATTTCTTACTATAAGTCTGTTATTAAAAAGCTGCCTGTGGGGCAGAGACCCTTATAAGGCTCTGCGAGCTGCCTGCATGTTGTGCTCGGCATTTCGGGCTGAGATGAAGATGCTCCGCTTACCCGGGGAATAGAGCTTGGCGAGCTGCCGGGCCCCGGCGTGCTGCGGTCCCCAGCGCGGCGCCGTGCTCCGAGCCGCCGCTCCGTGCTCGTTCCCGTTCGGGTCCTCTTCTGCCATGGATCGCTGTTTGATCTCCGTCTCCGACAGCAGTGCCGCCGCCGCCATCCCGCGTTCCTCCTCTCCGGGTTCAGCTACGGCGCATAAAGTGCAAACACGTGCCTTTTAAACGGGAGTCGGCGGCAGCCCGGAATAAGGTCTGAAAATGGGGCTTCTGTCGCTCCGCACCGATGCTCGCCGACGGCGGATGTTATTTCGGAATATCGCCCAGTGGGGATGGACAAGTCTGCTAAATCATGACCATGCAATACCCGGAACAGCAAGGCGGTTAAGCAGCATCCGGTGTATTACTGCTAACTGGGATCGGGGAACTCCCGTTTGCCTTTTGTTTGGGTGTCAGACCTGTAGGCAACAATACAAAAGCGGCGTCTTACATTTCACTGTACTTTAGTATATAGCTACCTGGCTAATAGGGGCCAGGCCCAACTTACCCACCTATTGTAAACTTTCGGTCCGCTCTATAGCTTGGTGAGTTTCTTAGGGAAGGTCCTCGTGTTCCCGTCTGACGTTGCTACTGTTCACACAGCGAACTAAACAAACCGATTACACAGATCATTTCCAAAGAACCAAAAACTCGTAACTGAGAGATATGTTACAGGTAATAGAATGACATACCGTAATTTCTGGTCTTATTGAACGAGGAGTTCCTTCTGTCGTAGGAGAATATTGTTGGTAAAATAGAGAGGATCCCTTGGCCCCAGCTCACCGGTCCTTATTACTGCGTTCTGCTCCATTGTCCAGCTGCAGCTTGTGACGGGGATGTGGAGGCAGCTGCTGCGTAGCGCATGCTGATGGGTGAAACTATGGGGGAGCAGCTGCACATCCACAGGTGTAGTCCTTCTCTGGGCCGACTAATATATTGTTTCATGCGGTTGCCTGGAGGGTAGCCGTCAACTTCTGTCAGGCGGAGCTGCTTTAGGTTCCAATTAACGTTTCCGCCTTTGGTGCCTTTGTCACCCGCGGTTTTGCCTACTGTACTTTCGGTACCGTATTTTGGAATTCATAGTGACAGGATGAAGTTTAAGCAAACCAGTTAAAATGCAGTCGTTTTGGGTAGATATGTAGATATTTGATGGAATAAACATACAAGCAGAGTATGTTTTTGCAATCAAAATTTGATTTGTGAAAATCTACAAATGGAATGAAGGTTGAATATAGGAATTTCCCTCGGAGGGTAACCCCATGGCAGGTGCACTGCTGCCTCACTCCTGCCGGGATGAACGTTTGAATCACGCCCACACTGTGTTTGGAGGTAGCCTATATTCTTCTCCTGTGCATTTTTTCCCTTCCACAGTCCAAAGACACGCAGTTAGGCCAACTGGCGCGTATGAATAGTTCTTTGTTTGTGATGCCGGGTATATGTCCATTTTAATTAATCGAAATTTTAACTAGGGTGTATTACCTCCTTGTCGTGTATACTACCTGTAACATTCCTGTTCAGCTTTTTGAGTGAGGCCCAGAAGCAACAACCCCCCACCCCCCCCGTTTCTTCCTTAAGCTTCCTGATAACGGTTTCCGGGATCTCAAACCTCAGCCATAATATGTGGTTAGACGGTGGCCGGAGACTGACGTCGCTACATGTCTACCGCCCTCTAATGGTGAATTAAATCCGTTCAGTAAAATCTCATGGAGCTGAATATATACTTACAGCTGATTAGAACTTCTACATTTCTATGATTTTAAGAAAACGCTTTCTGCCTGGTGGATATGTTCTTAAAACGATACCTAAATTATGTGTTGCGGGGCTCAACAGTCTCACGCTTTGACTGTGAGACACACGCATTTACACTAATTCACAGGCTCACACGCCACATCTCGTGCTTCTCACGCTGCGAAGTAAAAAGCGATAACGGCCACCAAGGTGTCCCGTTATACAGGATTAATGGACGAAGCGCAGGCGTACGGAGCGGAGTTTTCCGGAGACTTCATAGCTGTCCCGAATTATAATAACCACTTACCAGTCAATGAGAAAATATTTGTTGTTTCCGGGTAAATTCCAAACAAGTTGCGTTTTATCCCTCTGCAAGCAGGTTATTACATGGATGCGCACACGTGAATGCCGTAGGCAGGGATCTCAAATCACACGTATGAACCGTGAGACACGCTTCTCCCCTAATGTAATCTCACTCCAAACTTTCTGTGAAACTTGGGAGTTTTGCGTTTTATATAGGCTAATTTAAGAAAACTCTGAAATGTGTTTCATGCTCAAACAAGTGGTGAAGCGCGCACTCATGTATTCATATATTCATAATAAATACACTGGTTAAATCCCTCCAGATATAACAGTAATCCAGTGCGTTCCAGTCACTGATTACTGGGAATGGCCTCGACCTTCTGGCTAGCAGCAGTTAAGAGACCCAACTGCCGGACAAGCTGCCGCAACACATGGATGCAATTAAAACAGAAACCGTTGTAAATTGTAGAAGCTCCATCAACCAACGGAAGGAATCGAGACGGAGGTAAAACTCCGCAATCTGGCCCGGATCGGCTTCATTCGGGGGCCGCAGGAACCTGCCTTTTGGGAATGGCTCTTGGCTATGTTCGTTCATTTCACTCCCTTATAAGTTTATCTAAATCCAACGTAATGCACAGAAAAATAAGATAGGCATGTTGTCAGAATTATGAAATACATACAATATTAGCACTGGACTAACCTAATATTTTTTCTGGTCATTATCGGTCATTGTCGTTATACTGTATATGCTATTATACGTACGGTCTATATTATAAATGCATGAATTATAATCTAACAATTTGTTTAACGCATAATATTTTGGCTACTCTTTATTTATCGCTTCAGATATTACACTTGTTTTGAGATTAATTATTATTAATAGGTTACCTTCCGTTTACATACCACTTAACCATTTCTGAATCACGTGACCTTCTGAAATGCACTGTGTAAATATAAATGCGTGACGCGATCTCAGTAGAGCGGCGTGTGAAGCCGTCTACGCCGGGTGCGGATTAATTCTGCAGCAGAATTTTCGATTTAATTCTTTCGACGCTTATTTGTTTTATTAATCTTGGGACAATTTCGAGACCCTTTCTCCCTACTCGACTCTATTTAATTTCTGTGGATTTAAAATCGGTTATTAAACCCTGTGTCTGCACGATCTTCATTTTTTTAAGTTGATCGAATTGACTGGTAGTACGACTAAATTTAATATTGTTGTTGGATTATATTGCAACCAAAATATGCATTGAAAGTATGTCAGCATTCTGTCCAGTTAAAAATATTGTTATTGTTAATAATGCCTTATTATTCGTGATTTATCATTTAACTGAGTCTATTCAATAGCCGAAAAAGGAAAAGTCGATATCGAAATAACGCGTGGATTCACGTGGGGTGAAATGTGAAACAGTATGTCCACGTTCTGCTAACACTCACTGAAGCGCTATGACTCCTCTCTCGCTTAATTCATACAGGATTCCGTTTATGTTGGTTTTCATTTTAGCCGATTCCCTTGCTTTAATTGGCTCAATTAGTAGCTAATTATCTGTATTATTTATGTCAATGCAATTCCCTTCAGTAAAATACAGCAGCTCTCGAATACAGGGCCTGCAGTAATGGGTAGAGCTTTGTGGTAGAATGGAGTAGGCCTATTTGCACAAATATTATCTTGTTCACTTTAAATGTTTGGTCAATGCTTCCACGGAAATAGAGCTTACCAATTAGTGCCGTTAGCCGAGGCCTCGTGGGATTCAAACCAACAACCTTTATCTTAGAAGTCCATGTCCTTGAATACTAACAAACGTATTAATGTTAAAACTACCAGGTTACCAGACTAATGAACAGAAATAGTTATAAATGAACAGGATTTCACACGGGTGCTCTGTGAGAAAATACATGGCTCTGATCAGTCTGGAAATGGGCGGGTGGTTAAATTATGGTTTCAATTATTTACACGTGGTTTATTCGTGCGAGTTAAACTTTCAGGGTCCGAGAAAGAAGACTGACCAAAACGCACGGATTCCCTTTATTCATTTATTTATTTATTCATTCGTTTATTTTGTCTGTAGTAGTTAATGCAGTCTGGTCACTTCACATTTTAAAAGCAGACACCGTCCAGTCTCACGCAAAATCGATGATACAATAACCATTGTCATCAACTGGAAAATCCAATCAAAACTATTACGTTGTATTTTCCCCCACTTTATTAATTTTTTTTCCATTTTTTGTATCTTTTTTCCGTAATTACAAAAAAAGAAATAATAATATAAAGAACATATTACGTTTGGCAAGCGATCACGACACTGCACGAGGACCATTTACTGCGAGAAATAAAAGGTACAAAAAATATATAAAAGCCAAAAGCAGACAACGAATGACAAAGAGGTGCGATCGGCACTTACTACAGCTCAATACATAAAGCAACAGAGGACAGGGTAAGCATTTCTAGACTGAAACGAGACGGGAGGCGTTTCTCATCTTTTGTTAAAAAAAACGCACAACTGGGAAGCAGGATGATAAAAATACTGAATGGAGAATACCTTTCCCCCCTTCCTTTTGCCCCTTTTTCTTTTTTAATATCTCCCATTAATATTCATTTCCCACCGCTCATAATCGCTGCGCCTGGTGGCCAAATCGTTAAGAGTTTTACATGGGAGTAGCAAATGACACTTTGATTGGCTGTGATGTCGAAATGGTCCTCCCCCACTGCGTGGCGTCGGGGGCCGGGGCTGAGCCAGGAGTCCTGCGGGGCCGGATCTCACTGTGCGTGCTGACTCAACGTGTGGTTCTGGGAGGGAAGAGAGGAGAACCCATGAAGAGAAAAATAATAAGCTACGTGCCCACACCTCTTCCCCAGCCACTGCCCCCCCCTCCCAACCCCACTCCCCAGGCTTGTCCATCCATTGCTAAGCCCCCGCCCCCTACGACACAGCCTAACCGCTATTTCAATGCAGGCGGTATAAATATCTCGCACAATGCAGCTGGCGCCGCACGCGCGTGCACACACGCACGAAACACACGTTCACACCTGTACCGTATTTTTCAGGAAAGATTCCACAGCAATGTATTTTTTCAATTACATTGAATTTAAATATTTTTAACAAATTTAAATATTTTAAAGCACCACCTGAATATATTTTGAGATTCGTCCGCTTTTCTTCTGGTGCGCATTAAGATCCCTTCACACAGGCGCGCGAGCACTCACATTCCCATTCTCACCATTCCTAACCCCTGAATAATGCTCCTTACCTGCTTCCCACACGGAAAGCAGGACATCCGAGGGGAATCATAGCACGTTAACCGGTTAGACGACGATAGGATTTTGGCGACTGCTGAGGAATGGACAAAAACGGCCCTGCGCCTGGCACACTCCGGCGGAGGGGAGACTGTCTGGTAAATGCTTTGGCAAAAACGGGAGGGGGGACGCTCGCCAGGTCCAGCTTGCCTGACCTGCGCGCCGGATTTACTAGATAAAAAGGACCAAAATGAGTAAACTCGCCGTTTCCGTTCATGGGTGTTTCGACCTGTACCACGAAACGCATAATTCACACACGAAAGCTGCCAGACAGACACTTTTTCATTAACATAGCAAACGTCTGATTCCGATGCCCAGCTCGACTGCAGCGCCCCTCCCCGGCCACTCCACCCCCTCATACGGATTTGTGAGCGAAGGCGCACATGAGGAGGGCTCTCCGGTGATGGTTCTCTCTGGGAGCCACTGACCCCGTTACGAGAGCAACGCAATCCGCTCCGAACGCGGCAGCCTGCAGTTCTGCCCTCGGCCAGTAGAGGTCATGCTTGTCCCTCCCTCAGACGCCGGCAAAAATGCGGGACTGCGGACGTTTGTCCGACGTTAACATTTTAATCGAAGACTTGCCGGGAACCCTGGTCTCACCAGCAGTGCACGAGTGCAGCAACCCTGCCATACATTGCACCTTCCTCCAAATGTCTTGGTACTTTTTGAATTTTTAATGTTTCTTTATTCATCATGGTTTTAACTTATTTGCATTTTTTGAGTGGGGAATGACAGAGATGCTCACAGGGACCAGCACGAAGACACTGATACCAGAGCTTTCCACAAGGACAACCATAATGACAAAAAGAGCATTAAAAACAAGCACGCCCTGTAAATCAAGCTGAAAATCCTTTTGAGGATATTTCTATAATTAGAACCTGTAGTCAGACCAAGAGGACCACGGCGCATGGGAGTGGCTGGTTGGGTCCAGCCTGAAAAGGTCTCGCTATCTGACGCAAAGCGAAGCAGACAGAGCGGAGTGGAGAACCTCAGGCTGGTCCACTTTTATCACCTGGCCCGGCACAGGGATGGAGACAGGCATTATGGGATGTACTTACTGAATGCCCATCTACTGCCAATCATTCAGGGCAATTTCCCTCCCCCCACCACATTACGGAATGTGACCCAGTGTGCCCACGACCGTAGGTACCGCCCTGGGTAATGACGCCACTACCCAGCTGGTAAGACTGACCTTGGGGTGAAGCACTCCGCAGCCGGGCCGGCTTTCGCTACCCTCTCGACCGCCCACACGCACACAGACCGGCAGCAGCGGCGTAGCCCCCGCCTCACCAGAGCTGCCCGCCTCCCCGCTCTTGGCCTCTCGGTCGGCTCTCTCCATTCGAGAGCGTCGTTGGGGGGGGGGGGCTCATCGATCTGGCTGTGGTTGATCGATGCCGCGACCGGTGAGTCTCTCTGAATCTGATAATGACTCTCAGCGTGACACGGAGCCCGGTGCAGCTGTAATTGATACGTCCCTCCAGGAGGGGGAGCAGGGCCACGGGCCTGTGCCGTTTAATCGGTGAACGTGGGGGCGGAGGCTGTGGCCGGGCACACATCACACCCCCGGACATCCGGACCTGGCCCCACCCTGGACCCGGGTGCAGCACCCTGCAACAACTCTTAGTATGTCTTGATGCTAAAGTAACTAGGAACCAATGAGAGTGACCCAGAGCTCAGCAGAGGGGGGGAGCTGTGTGTGTGTGTGTGTGTGGTGGTGGGGGGCGTGATTCAGTTGATATCTACATTGTCATTGTTTTCTTAATACTGGTTATAAGAAACAGCGTGGCTAAGTGTGGTCTGCCTAAAGGCTCGTGGGAAATATGACTTCATCATGGGCAGGCGGTACGTCGAGCCGGGTGGGCTGGGGTGATGGGTGAGGGAGAAGACAGCAAATGTGCCGGAGAGGAAGACTGGGGGGGGGGGACGTCATTTTCAATCAAGGCTCCTTCCGGCCCCTGGCCCCGTGAGCGTGTTCTGCCCAACCCCTGTCTACGGATCTCGCCGCGCTCCTCCGGTGGGGCTGGCCGGCACAGTCTCCGCCCACAGTTGGCGCGCGCCTCTCGCCTGGTCGTTTGTCTTCCGTCGATCCCGGAGGGGTCGTTAGGGGTCCGACACGGGGGGTGGGGGTGTAATGCAGAGTGCTCGCTTGTGCTGGCTAATCGAGCCGTGCCAGTCGTAGAAAGCAGTCGGTGAAGAGGCGCAGGGAGGGGGATGTCAGAGAAGGGGGGGGGAACATAGGAGACCCCTTCACAGAACCACAGGCTGCCCCCCCGTTTTTTATTTTGTGAAAAATCACCTTTGTCACGGGCGCTCTTAGTGGGCTTTTTTTAGAGCGCTTGACGGTCTTCCAGGGCCGGACTCTAACAGATGGGCCACTCTTTCAGTCACACGCTCCCGGCTTCCACCTCAGAGAGGCGCCAGGCCCGCATGGGAGAGCGCTGCAAATAAGTGCCCCCCCTGTAATGCCCCAGTGTGCCCTGTGTCCTGCTTCTCCTTCCCTCCGCCCCTTGATGCCCACCCCTCAGGTTTAACATTGCCAGCTGGGCAGTCAGCCTGGACGTACCAAGTGGTCATCCCTGGGGGGCCTCCCCCTGCCCAACCAGAGGCCTTCAGCAGAGCCAAGACCTGACACACACACACACACACACACACACAATGACATCACCCTTTCATAGACTCTGGCACAAAACAAAGCTGCTTCACTCTCCACGGCTGTCAAAGCACTTTTTTCAATGCCCACGCTGACCTCTGACCCGCTGGAGCTAGAGGACACGCTCACACACGCACACACTCAAACTGAAAGGCCAGGAAATGCTACTAATGGCCTCATGATCCGTGGGGGCGCCCCCTGCTGGTGTACCCTAAACCAGCTATGGGAGTGGAAGGTGCTGTGTGTGTGTGTGTGTGTTACACAGTGCACATGCAAAAGGCCAGAGAAGTCATGTGGTAATCCTGTAGAACACAAACACACCAGCTTCCACTGATCATCGGGGTATGACGTCATCGTGCCTCACGCCCCAGATGAGGGCCGTTGGGGGCGGGGGCTTTCATGGTGCCGGACCAGGCCTCATGTTCTGTCAGGAGTGTGATTAATGGGGAGCGGCTGTGTCAGACTGTGTGGGGAGTATGGGGAACCAGGAGAGACCCCCACCTGTGAGTCCTCTAAATTCCAAGGGGGGGACGGACAGGGGGAGG